>WBNQ01063920.1:42754-57170 GCA_013401375.1 Spizella passerina | reverse complement strand
ACCATCCAGAAGGGTTTGAAAAATTAAAGGGAAAAAATCTTTAGAAAAATGCACTTTCAAGTGTCTTTGAGAAATAGATCAGAAACAAAATAAACAGCCATTGAATGTTCAGAAGTTCAATGTTGTGAAACTGAAAATCTTTAGGAGTAATTAAGGTGGATAAAATCTCCTTGTATTGCTAACAGTAGAAACAAAACCTTAATCACAGGAGTTAGGCTTGATGAGACAAAGATACCAGTGAGGGCGTCGCAAATAAATCATTACCAGGCTGTGATCTTACTGTCACTCCAAAGATCAAAGCCTTAATTTTTTTAACTGGGAGATTTCTTTGCATGGGGGCTGCACAATTCTGCTGGATGGCTTTAGAATGTTTTTACTCATGCAAAGGAAGGAACATCTAGAAGCCTGCATGTAAAATGAAACTCAGTGGCATAAATAAAAATATATTAAAGATACCTAAATAGGAATTTCTTCATCCCCACAATGACAATTTTGCCAAATTTTGATATGCTAAATTCAGGAGTGGTCTTAAAAACTTAGTTGAAAATTGTGTGAGTTTTGTTTTGGGTTTCTTTTAAGATTATAGATTGGTCAAAATATATTTCATAGCAAATGTAATGCATACAGCTCAGGGAGTATGTTCCAAAGAAAATCTATTCAATCGAGAAGCATCAAAGCATTCAAGCAAGACCTTGAATGAGTTATTAAACAGTAAATAGTCTGGGAATGAAGGTAGAGAAATATATATGAAAGGGAAAGCAGTGAATGTGATGAGCCCTCTGCAGAAGCTGTTTTTTTCCCCTTGGCCTGTAATTTAGATATGAATTTATTCTGCAGTAAACATATTATTTATATCTCTGCTCACCACCTTTTTATCTCATGGTTTTGGGCTTGGAGTGACTTTAATGGGAGCAAGGAACAAGACTTAGCATAAAATAAAGACGTCATCCTGAGAGAAAGGCCAGGGTTTGGCCTCTGTGAAGATCAAGTCCTGAAATATTAAGGGTCATAACAACTGCTGATTGCTTGCTGGAATTTCCCCTAAATTTTTGCCTTAAAATACTCTGAGTTTAAATGGAAAGTGTCATTTTTCCTTAAGTAAGCAATTTCTCTTTAGCCATTATTTGGAGAAAGAATACTCTGAGCCATCTGTTATTCTGCTCAATTTCTGCAGGTTATGTTGCAAATTTCAGTGATTTTTGTTTTTCCAGTTCACTGATTTTTTTTTTAGTGATACAGTGTTTTCAGGTAATTATTTTAGCTGCTAAGGGTCCTTTATAATAAAGGTTTGCTATAGATGTACACATGCACAAATGCATAGGCCAGGAGAAAATATTGGTGAAAAGCATTTCATCCCTAGATCATCAATATAAATCCCAGCCAAGCCTTGTAATTAATTTAAAGCTTTAAAATGGGCATTTATCAGCCTATCCAGCCTTGTTGAGGAGTCTTTTTGTGCAGTAGCCTAGGAGTAGGGGTTGAACTGATGTCTCTTGTCTACAGCATCCTTTTTAAATAAGTTTTCTCTCTCTCTGTGAATTTTGAAGCATTTGTTCTTGGTGGCCCATGTTTTTCTTTGTGGGCTCTTGGACACTGGTATTCATGATCATTGGTCTGCAACTGACCTCCTCAAAACTGAGGTCTGGGTAAAAATGAAAAATGAAGAATGTTAGTTGGAAAGGATTTTTAGCTGTAAAAAGGAACTTTTCCAGGAGTAGTTTTTTTCCAAGGGACATTTCATTACTGCTGCATTTTTGCCTGATAAGTAGACATATTTGTAGAATAGCAGTTTTCAGGTTCCAAGAACACACCACAATCAGCTAATTTTAGCCCCCAGATAACATAGGCCACATTTTACTTAAATGATTTTAGGTTGAAATAGGACATACATTTTAGAGAAAAATCCTGTGAAATATTTAGTGTCTAGTGGTGTGACATTTGTCAAAGAACTGGAAGATGTTCCAGTGGTAAATCATCCTTCCTATAGAGAGTATACACCAAATGTCTGAATGGATGCTCCTGATTCAGTTTCCAGCCCTTGGGTCTGTTTGTCAGACTGAAGAACCCTCTAAATCCACTCTGTGTTTGACACTGTGTCTTGGACTGTGAGCAGAGACTTTTTGTTCTTAAATCCCTTGAACACCCTGACATTTTTCTCATGAATTGTGTTTTCCAACTCTTTCATGATTCTTTGATCTTTTTGTCCTGAACTCTTTGACTACTGAATACCTGTGTTGGGCTGTGGGCATCAAAGCTGGACACAGTATTTCACATCCCATTCAGTATTTCCACATTAAAGGACTGCATTCATTCATTCTTACCCAATGCATGCTCAGCTGAAAACCCCATGCTTTACCCCAGTCCTTTTCACATTTGCTGCTGCTCTCACCAGTGTGGTCTCTGCCTGCTGGAGTCTGTATTGGTTGGATGTGCTGGTTCCCAAAGCAATCCAATCCTCCCTGTACTGCAGGCTCTGTCTCCTCACCATTCAGCCACTTCTCTAATCTTTATCCCATCTGCCAACTTTATTAGTAATGATTTTCTGTTTTCCTGCATATCAGGGATAAAGCATAAGGAAGAGTAGGGCTAAGAATAGCTTTAGGATCCCACTGGAAACACTTGTACAGTACACCTAATTCCCTAAAAAATGAAAAATAACTCACACTTTAATCCTTTTAATGGATGTCATGTTGATTTTTATATCATTCAGGTTAATCAAACCATCATATTGTAAGCACCATCTAAAGCAGCTTGTAGAAGTCTATTGTGCCATCATTGTTACTTTTAGCAACTTGAAGCCCCATAAAAAATCAAATTAGTTTGACAAAATCTGCTTGCTATGGGCCTGTGTTGATTGGCAGTAATTATATAAGCCATCTTTATTTCCTTATTAATCAAGTCCCTCTCAGCCATTTCATTATTTTCTCTACGATCAGTCAGGCTCACAAGCTTTAATTACCTGTTCTGCCTTGGTTACCTGCTGGAAATACTGGTACAACAGCAGGTTTTTCTGGTTGTCTGAAAGTTTATGTCTTCACATATGAAGAACAGTGCCAATGGCACAAGGACCTCTTAAAATTCTTGATGGCATGTGGAGAAGTTTATTTAAAATTATGAAAAAAATTAGGAAGGAGAAATATGTAACATTTTTGCTTACAGAACATTAGCAATCAGGGCACATTGCAGGCAGGTTGAAAGATAGTATGTGGCTTATGTGGAAAACAATTTTCTGGTTCCAGAGGATTTTAACATCCATTTGGAAATATAAGAAACTTGATAAGTGGGAAAATGTTACATGAAAATAGCATTTGTAAGCTACTACTTTCTGAGCATTTTAGCACTTATCTCTGGGTCTGTCAATCAATATTTTTTTCTCAGTCACTCATCAAAAATATAAACAAATTAGAAAATTGCTGAAGTTTTCTGCCAGAGAATCTTTACGAGAATTCCTTGCTTGTATATATTCAATTTTGGAAATAACAAAGTCTTGCTCCAAATTAGAAACCCTTCTTGTTCTCCAGCATAAGAAAAAAAGGCAGCTGCAGCTATTCATTATTCACAGATGCAGATTTACCAATCAAGTATCCTCAAAGAGAGATCCCACTTTCCTCCCTCATGCCTCTCCTGGCCAGAGTGCCCTGATCAGCTGGAGGGTGTTGGCAGGGCTCTCTGACAGGGGCACACACAGGGGTCCCAAAGGTTTTGGAGCTCAGCATCCCACAGGGTGGCTGTGTTCATGCTGTCCATACCCCTGTCTCTGGCAGGTGTGCTGGGGATGTGCAGGTCCCACACCAGCACAGGGAGCAGTGCTTGGTCCCAGCAGATGCTCAGCTGGGAGCTCACTGGAGATTGCAAACACGGAGGGAAGAGAGTCAAAGGCAGGACCTCGGACAGCGTGTGCTGGTCCTCTTGCAGACTGACAGGAATGAGGGTAAAAACAAGAGAAAGCTTTGCTGTTCTTTCCCCCACACTGTGCAGTCATGTACTGAAAAGTGACCCTGCCCTGGTTGTCCTCACCTGGCCACCACTGTCCCAGCCAGGGGCAGGACTACAGTCACCCTAAGTCTGCAGGCACAGCACAGAGGTGAGGCTGGATGGAGCCCAGGTAGGAGATTGAGGGTGTTTTTCATGTCACAGGATAGATGGCCAGAATACACAGAGTATCATCATTCAATTTCAGAAGGCTTCAACCCATAGAGAGTAACACCACACCACCTCAGAAGACTTCAAGCATCTGCTCATTGTGCTCTTTAGCCCAACCTTTTATACCCCCCATGTTGATGCACTGCCCCTGTGTGCCCTCTGTTCCCTTGGGTGGTTGCTCAGTGCCCCTGGGCACTCCACGGCTCATTGCTGTCAGTGCTGCTCACAGCTGTGCCCACTGGGGATGGGGCTCAGCCACAGCCCCGTCCCAATCACCACAAACTGTGCCTACATTTTCAGACTCTTTGGTATAATGTTTCCACCTGTGAGTTGGTGCCTGAATCCACCCAGTGGGAGGGCAAACGTTGGTGTGCTGCTGTGGGGGCAGATGCAGAAGCAAACCCTGTGAGTGCATCATCTTCCTTTGTTCTTTTCATTGTGCTGTGCTTTGTAGGTAGAGCAGTTTATCTTGGTCTTGATTAGTTTACAAAGGAGACTAAATATCAATAAAATAGCTACCCAAGTCCATTTTAAATGCCCATGGGAACACCACTAATGCTGTGGTTTCTGGAAGCCCTGCCAGAGGACACCTGTACAGAGGGACTGGGAAAACCAGTGCTTCACTGGGGGTACTAAGCAGTTAGAAAACAGGTGGTGGAAAGAAAATCACATTTCCAGACTCCTCCACCTTTTGCAATACCCACTGCTGCAGTTCATGTAATACTTTCTTAATGCCTGAACTCTCATGCACTTTTAGGATGTTTGAGCTGGAGGAAGGTGCTGCCCTCCTGTTGAATATTTGCTCGTGTTTTTCCTTAGCTGATAGCAATTTTTCTCTTGTGCAACAGCCAGCTAAGCAATGTTGTACATGGGGATTCATCATGCCACCCTCATCCACAAAAGTCTGCAGGTCTCCAGTGGAAAAAATAAATTACTCAGCCAAAGGATGGGAGCACAGTAGTGTTAATTAACAGATCAATTATAATCTATGCAATAAGTGCATTTCAATGTTCTAGCACTCATAGATGTGAAAATACTCATTATTGAATCCATACCAGCAATGAAGATATTGAGCTCTAAAAAAAAAACCTGGAAAAGGGTGTTGTTTTTTACTCTGAGTTCTAAAACTCAGAGTTTTAGTAGTTTTATAGTATCCTTACTGAAAAGACATCCTTCTAAAACTTCAATCCTTGGTCTTGACCTCACAGTTGATGTAAGCAGTCTGCTGTGCTCCCCTTGAACATCACCTTGGCTGTGTTAGCTGGCGTGTGAGCAAACAGTTGGTCAAAGTTAGAGGAGAAAAAATGCTCTCAAGTCAAAATCACATATTGCAAGTCTTGTCTTTGCATCAGGATGTAGTGCTGTCTTTGTGTTAGGGGATCTTATTGCTGCTTCCTGACCTGTATCGCTGCCACTCAGCAGCAACTGTGGCTTAACCATGACATTGAAGAATCCTTCTTGCTTAGAAAAGAGGTTTTATCACAAGGAGGCTGATTTACAGTGCAGGATCATCATGCTTTTCCTTGTGCTGAACATTCACGTGGGTATATTTTTAGATACTTTAATTTTAAAATGTTCATTCCTATATGAAACCAAGTTTTAATTCCTTATTATTTCTTGGGTTTTCTCGTATCACGCCCATTATTTTTTATCTTATAAATAAAATGTGTTTAGGGACAGACGTTTGCACAGATGGTATATCTTAATAGGCTTCATACCAGCCTGGTATTAGATACTGTTGCCCATAATAGTTAACTTTCAGTTTTGAAATTCAGAATTTCAATGTCACTCCAATGACCAGCCATAGCATTTTGTTATGGCTGGTCATTGGAATGGCATTGGAATCCTGTAAAGTTTATTATACTCACTGATCTTTAAACTAGATTTACTGCTTGTGTCATTTGGGGGTTTAGGTTATCTACTTGACATTTATTTGAGCACAGCTCAAAATGTGCAAATTCTGTGTTCATAAAGTAAAATGTGCTGAGAACTCTCAGGTTTACCACAGCTATATCTGAACACAGAATTTTTCTTTGCATCTTAAGTGAAGTCAGTATTCCTGCAAAATACTGTTACAATGCCAATCCAACAGCTTTAGAAATCCATTTTTGGTTTGTATTTCTAGCACCATTCCCTGTATCCCCCATCCTCTGGCTCATAGGCTGGCACAGCTGGAGGAGTCAGTCTTGCACATCTAGTTTGCTGAGGGCTAAAGGAAAAGATGCTGCTGTGTTTGTATCCTGATTCCCATTGGTGTCAAGCAAGTATTTCTTCCACTCTATAAATATTCAGAAGCAGAGGGAAACTTCTTGGCTTTGAAATTATTTGTCAAGTTATCAAAATTTACAGAAAGTATGAAAGATTTTTTTTAGAAAGTCTTCTGCATAATTCACCCATCTAATTTCTCATCAGATTTTCCCTACCAAGTCTTTCTGCTGACTCAGGCTGGTGTGATCATGTACTCCTATCAAATGTTTACAAAACCTACATTTTCAGTTTGTTGCAGGGAAATGTAGAGAGTATATTATGTTTTATAGAGAGATGGATTGCTGTTGCAAGAAAAGGAAATCAATTTCTCAGTGATTTTTCTTCATTGCCTATGAAAATGGTTTATTTGGCTTGATCAAATTCTTTCTGGAACCAAAGCCAGTCCGTTTTACTGACTTGTTGCTGCAAACAAATCTGATGAGGTTACCTGTGTAAATGATAGGACATGAAGGACTTGGCCATAGATACCTGAAGACCCATGATATTTTAATAGCCCTGGGTAGTTTCCACCTTCCCCTATCTCCTACAGACACCTGTGTGCTGATGTTTTGGGCTGATGGGTGTGTAAGATATCCCTTCTTTGGCAGCATTTGCTGGGTTTGGGTGCTGGAGGGCTCATGGAGAGCAGAATTCCACAGGCAGCAGGAGGGATCTGAGAGAAACCTCCAGGTCCACGAGGCCAAGCAGTGATTGTTTGCATTAATTTACATAATGCCTGCTCCCAAAATGAGGTCAGAACAATGACTCTGGGGTCCTCATGTTCTCTGGTGTGGAAACTGGGCTTGCAGTGCTCTCCAAGCAATTCCTTTTCAGGAGCCCCCACATCTTTACCAAGATATCTAATAATTAGATTTAATAATTAATACATTGCAAGGTTCAATAAATCATAAATTTTGTTGTCTTACCACCTTCTGTAGGAACCAGTAAAATACTTTCTTGCAGGCCAGACCTTGAAAAGCTCCCTTTGAATTTATTAGGAGAGATTGTGGCATTTAGAGCCCCTAGATGGGCATCTTTCTATGATGTTTTACCTGATTGTGGTGACTTAACAATCAAAAGGCATGGGAAAATTTTGTTGAGAAGCTCTCTTCACTTTGTGCTTGCCATTACAAGTCAGAGGCTGCACATATTCTCATGGGTGCACTGGAGGAGAAAGGGATGGAGAGTCACAGCTTCATGACCAGAGCCCTCAGACATCTTCAGGCTGAGGCACTGCACACAGCTTCATTCATGACAGACCCACAGACAGGGAGCAGTGCACCTCAGTGTCACATCCACAGTGTGGATGAGAGCATGGCACAAGAGACTGATTCCTCTCCTTGTGCGTGAGCCAGCACAGGCAGGCACAAAAACAGCCACAGACAAAATGCAAATAATAAATTTATTTATTTTACCTCACCAACCAGGGGATCCCTGAAGCAGATGTTGCAGTTCTGGAAAACACTAACATACCTTTTTAACCTCTGGTTCACCTTCCTCCTTCTTGGTGTTTAAGTCCTGCTGCCAATAAGCCTAATTGAATAGAAACCTGTGATGAAAATGAAACATTCAAAGCACGTGCTGGTCACAGCAAAATAACCATTATCGTTAATGGAGTTGTGTGAGCATACTGAGAGAAGGATTCACCACTTTGCTTTTAATTCCATGTCATTTAGAATGAATGAATGAATAGAAGTGTGTGTATCTGGGCTTGTTTTCTTCCCTCTAATGTACAGAAGATCAGATCCTAATTAAGGGGAAATAATTATCAGTCCATCCTCTCACAGTTCTCCTTCCTGTGTTCCACTGAAATGGTTCTGAGTATGTATAGGTGGAGTCAAAGATTAGCAGGGATTTGTGTCCAAATTCTGACTTTTAATACTGCAGCTGCACTGAAAAATTCATAGAACAGTAAATATAATGGCTCCACAATTAGGTGGTTTGTAAACAAATGCTACTCTTTAGTTGATAGTTCAAAATGCTCTCCTGCAGCATTCATCAAACAAACACTTATTTGGGCATATAATTTGAAAAATGAGGGTTATTTAGTGGACTGAGATTTCCTGTCACACCATAGTATGATGTTAATTTGCTGTTGTCTGACTGATTTGTGCCTTGAGATGACTTCTGGTAGTGAGTGGAAATTGAGGTGCCTGAGGGACACCAGGTCACTGGAGGGTGCATCTGCAGGGGCTGTGTCCCCTTGGGGCACCCTGTTTGCCCAGGGCAGTGCTCCTGCTGCCTGTCCCAGGGCTCACAGGCAGCCTGAGCCTGCCAGTGCTGCACTCCTTCCATCTCCAGCCCTCTTGCTTCTCCCTGGCAAATGCCAGTCCCAGCCTGAAGCAAAGCTGAGACGTGTGGGTGCCTCTCGCTCCTTCAGGGGAGCATGGACACGTGGGTGCCCCTCTCCTCCTGCCTGTCAGGGAGCAGGGACACAGCCACAGCATCCCATTCTGTCCATGTTTACATCCTGAGGCAGCGCTGCCTTCAGCTGCCTGCTCCAGGATGAGTGCTTGAATAAAAATGATTTACAGCAACTGCTCTGTCTCACAGCTTCAGGAAGATCGTGCCATAGCAGGAGCATCAACATATGAAGCATCTCTTGTCTTGTAGCCACTGTACTGGAAGAGTACAAATTGCTCTGAAAAATCACTTTAAAATAATGGATTCCCACTGACAATTGTATATGCCAGTTTTAATGAATGTTTGTCAGTGAGCTGGAAAGGATTTGGAAGGAGATCTGTGCAACATGGGCCCCTTTAAAGCAGCACCAGCAGGGGGTTTTGCATGTCTCCAAATGGAATCAGGATGACCAGAATTACTTTTTCCAGCCTGGAGTGTGGCAGTGGCACTTCTTTTACAAGAGGAAATTTGTTTATTGTTTTAGGAGAAGAAGGGTCAGACTTCCTGGAAGAAGGGGGGTGTCAGATCTACAGAATTGCTCTGAGAAATTTCTAAGAAAAGCAGAGGGGGAGAAAGCTCACATTGCCCCTTAAAATGTTGTAGATGACAGTTCATGGGAGAAAATATTCAGCTTGATTCTCAGGTTGCAGTGAGAGTTTGTGAGGCACAGGATTATGAAAGGAAATTTGCTTTTGTACTTTGTGAAATGAGCATATTTAAAATAGAAAGAAAAACTTGAAATGCCACAGACCACGAAATGAAAATTTCAAATGCTATTTCAGGACAGAATTATGCATAGGATGCTGTGCAGTCTGGCAATTGTGCTGCAGTCCTGAGTCCCACAGCAGGATGCCTGCTCTGACCACAACATTTCTGGCCTTCTTCAGCAAGCAAAGCGGATTTGACTTGTGCCACTGGTTTAGTGACCAAGCCAAAGAAGTGTTTCACCATGCTAGCAGGGGAGCATTGCAATGCTTTTGATATTTCATTATTTAGGGAACCCTGAGAAGACTGGAAGTGCAGTCTTCTGTGTGGCCCCAAAGAAAGCAGGGTGTGTAGTCAGCCGGTTAGCAGGGGCTGTGCCATGTGTGGGCTCATGGAAAGGTGAGCAGTGTAGGTGGGGCCCAGCAGGATTTCAGTCCTCACACCTGCTGACGTTGTCTGTAGCTGTGTGTGCAGCATGTTTTTGTGTCAGCTGGCCCAGGCAAAGAGCATCTCACACTCATGTACCTCAGTGCCTTTAACTCATCTACTGCTGGCAGGAAAGCCATTAAACAAGATCTTAATTAAAAATTACTGTTGTCTGAAGGTAGTTGTCCTTAGGTGAAATTCCTCCAGTCTCAGCTGTCTTGTACATTTGAGTTCAATAGTCCCTCTGGAAGAATTAGAGATGTGAGCAAATTCTCTGTGGGAGCACTTTGAAGGCAAGGGCATTTCCTCCCAGTGAGAGTCATACAGAAGCCAACAGGTGATGTCACAGAGCAGGGTACACATTTGCCACTGCACCTAAAGTTATTTCTAAAAGATTTTTTTATAGTTTCATTTCCATAATATCTACGTTCCTCACTATCCTAGTTCATCATCATCCCCACTTGAAGAAAAGCAGAGCAGGTTCTATGTAGATGTACTCAGCGAGATGTAGAGGACTAGAAAACTACCAAAGACTAAAGGTTGATGTAGTATTTAAGCATGTTGTGTCCTTCAGACCAAGACACCTCTCTAAGGTCAGATGGGATGGTCAGGCCATGGCAGGGAGCTGATCCAGGTTCACAGAATCCTCAGTCAACTCCTGGATTATCATGGGGACAAAGCGGACAAGTTTAGAAATGCAGAGAATGTCTGTTTGAGCCTTATCCTGGTTTGATACAACAAATTTAGAAAAGATGGAACTTGGGTGCAACCTTTGATTTCATGATGTTTTGATCAGCATATTTAGTGCTTTTGATCTGTGCTGGTAACACAAGGATGGTATTTCAGAGATGTGAAACAGGAGGTAAAGTTTCTTATTTTCAAGCCATATTTTATTCTTAATCAAAGCAAGAACAAATAGACCATCAAAATTCCTACTCTGCAGCCTCTGAGCAGAGAAACTGGAATGAATGATGTGCTGGTGATGAATAGGCCTATTACCTTGTAAATTGTACTGTATAGTACCACTTGTAACAATACAAGATGTTGCTGCATTTTTTTTATTTGATGATTTATCACATATTATGCTATTTTAGTTCTCATTCTAGTGGCAATATGGACAGGAAGACATATATCTGATGTTTATTGAAGTTAAAGTCAAAAAGTTGGTTTCATATAATCATCTCCAAAAGAACCATGCTCTATATAAGCAATAATAATAATGATAGTCTGGAAGGTACAATTTTCTGGTATCAAGTTTGGAAAACTTCAATTGAACATCTTTTTCTTTCTGGGATCATCCCCAGTTGCAAACAGTGGAGGATTTTCAGGGCTGTGAAGTTAGGATAAAAGCTGGTGATCTAAAGTTTTGCCAATCCTAAACTGCTTGCATAGTCTCTGCTACAAGATGCAATTGTTACAAATAATTCCAGAAAGGAATGCTAAATAACTCTTTCTATAGATAAGTTAGTGGTATTTTGGTCCACTTATGTCACGTGGGTGTGAGGTAGAAGCAGCTAATTCACTGCATTTAATGTAGGGAAGAAATTAGTACACTGGATAAAATGGCTAAATTCAGCTAATTTCTTTCATCAGAAAGATGGGGTTTCTGCTCCTTCAGGAAAAAAAAACAACTCTGTAAAATAACTTCTTTGTATGGAATCGTAATCATGGAATGAAGTCACATTTACAAGAGGTCACAGAGAAAAATTCCCACTGGACATCAAGGCTGTCTGCTGAACCTCACAGTGGTGCTCAGGCACCAAGAAGTTCTCCAAAGGGGCCTCCAGCCCCCATGGTGGCTGGCAGCTGTCTCATGAACCTCCTCCTCAGCTCTATCACCTTCTGTCTGAGAAGGAGCTGGCTTAGTGTCCTCACTGCTCAGTTCATGTGTTGATTAGAAGTGCCCTTCTAATATATATATATATTTGGTATAAATCTGTTAGCAATACACTCAAACCTTTTTATTCTCTTAGTTTCCTCATCTTGAACCTTGCTCTTTTTCTGCTCTGACAATAAATTTTTGCCTCTACTGTATTTATACTGAATAATCATCAGCTCACTTCTGCCCATTGCTACCCAAACTACTTTTTTAGTCTCTCCTTGTAAGTCAAACACTTAATCCTCCACAACATCATAAATGCCCCATCTGTGCTCTTGCTCCCTTCTCAGATCATCTTCCTTAAAAATTGCAAGCAGTGCTGCATTTTCATACTCAAGACTGTGGGGGAGGCCTCACCATTTCCTTTGCAATACTGTTAAATGCTTCCCCACATCTATGGAAATACTTCTTGCATATTCTAGGATCTTTTTTTTTTCATTTCTGCCTCTTGGAGGTTTGCAGTGATTCTGAGGTCAGCCAGTGCTTCTGGATATCTAGAAGCATCTCTCTAGACAGCAAGGTGTCTGTCCCTTAGCAGCTCCAGATGATGAGCTCCCTGTTATGCCAGAAATACTCATTATTGGTCCTTAGCTGTATGGCCTTGCACTTGGCACAATTGATTTCCATCCATTTCTATTAATTCAGACCTCAAGGTCATCTGGTTATTACTGTGTGCAATCCCAGGTCTCCTCTGAATTGACAGAACTCCTCCTAACTAGGTATCATCAGCAAAGTATTACCACCCTCTTGCTTTTGCTTAGTCTTTAATCAAATTGAACCCCAGAATGAATTTGTGAGGAAATCTTCTGGTAACCCAGAGGCCTGCTCTCAGGTTTCATTGGAAAGGCCCCACTTGCATCTGCTGTAATTTATCTGCATTTTTTCAGGTATCACTGTATGGCTTGTGGTAGCAAACCTCATTCCCTCTTCAGGTTTCCCCTGCAGAAAATGTGCCCTTTACATAAATACTTAGACACTGTTGTAACTTTTAATTTCATTGTAAATATGAAGATTGATTTAAAGTCAATACCTTTTGCCATAAATAGAGTGCATTTCATGACAAGTACATGATTAACTTTTTCCTAATTAATTGTTGGCTGCTTGCCAAATTAGTTCAGTCACAATATGTATTATTTAGAATGATTCCAATCAAATTATTAGCATGGCAACCAATTGAAAACACTCAAATATCAAAACTGGCAGACTACAGTCTCCATTCAGAGGCAGGTCAGAGTGAAGCTGCAGCAACTTAAAACAGAGGGGTTTTTCCATACTTGTGTTAGCACCATTTGCTCCCCAGGACTGATGCCATCCTCAGAAATTATGATCTAAAACTATAAAACTCAGTAAAGCTTGACCCTGGAGTAACTGGCTTCAGTGTCTTTGTCCTAAGGGTGAGTTCAGCCTTCTCCTTAGGTACATAGAGTACTTCCAGCATGATGTAGTCAGCCACGTGTGTTTGTGCAATAATGAATGATGTTAGCAGGTTGACTTCTGATTAATGATTGATTTCCGGTTAATAAAAAAACAAATTAATTGGTACATCTTAATTTCTTTATTTGAAAATAATACTTTGATTATGCTTGAAACAAGATTCTTTCAGTCTGGTGCTGGTAAATGCAGGGCTTTCCTTTCCCTGCTTCACTCTCACACTTTGACCCTGGCATCCCTTGCCCATACTCCTGTAGGGCACAGATGAAGCACCTGACTGCATGTTTTTAGTGATGGTGACTTTCAGCTCCAGCGGAGAGTGCTGTGGTTTCCAGGCTATCCCACTGGCAGCAAGGCTGGCACATGGAATGATGCAGCACCTCTCTCCAGCAAGGCTTGGTGCTGCCTCACACCCTGCTCGGGCAGGGTGGAGTGACCTTGGCTTTTTTCTCTGTCACCACCTGGACACAGAGGCTGCTGTGCAGTACAGGCAAAGGATTTCACCTGTAATCAAAACCTTTTAATGCTTAGACCTTTCTGTGAGACTTGTCACAATCACTGTTGTTTCATTTTCCCGTCATCCCAGAGCATTTAGAAAAGGTAATGATGGAAGAGGATTAGTGCAGGGGAGGCATTGTTGCTGCTGATGAGACATTTACAGTCATTGGGTTTTTTTACTTTTGCACATCACGCTAGAGGACAACACAGAAGAAATGCTATGGATTTGTATTTTCATGTAATCATATAATCCTTTAGGTTGGAAAAGACCTTTAAGAACACAACTGTTAACCCAGCACTGCCAAGTCCACAACTAAACCATGTCCCTAAGTGCTACAACTACTCATCTTTTAATACCTCCAGGGCTGGTGACTCCACTGCTTTCCTGGGCAGCATGTGCCAATGCCTGGCAACTCTTTCTATGAAGAAATTTTACCTAATATCCAATCTAAACTTTGCCAGGATGAACTTGAGGACATTTCTGTGGCATTCACGTTCTCTGGAAAAATACCTTTGCCCAGTGTTTTTCTTCTGAGAAGCTGAGGAGCCTCAGAGAAAAAGGAAAACTATTCTTATCTCATTTGTTTCTCCTCTGTTTTGCTGATGTGGAATGTCTTTGGAGATTGTTTACCCACAGGTGATTGTTCCATTGGATTCTGGTGTGAGTTGTTTTCACTCATTGGC
>WBNQ01063920.1:23366-42678 GCA_013401375.1 Spizella passerina | reverse complement strand
AGGCTGAGCACCTCCACCTCCCCAGCCACTACTCATCTGACCTGTGCTCCAGACCCTTCCCCATCTTCATTTCCCTTTCCTGGACACATTCCAGCACCTTCATGTGTAGTGAGGGCTCCAGAACAGCACAGAGAGCTCGAGGTGTGGCCTCAGCAGTGCTGAGTGCAGGGGTCACTGCCCTGCTCCTGCTGGCCACCCTGTTTCTGGCACAGCAGCCTGCCTGGGGAGAGGTGTGCCGAGTGTTATGCCTCTTACAAACTCACCCATTTAATTGCCACTTACCTGAAATCTGAGCAAAGTTTGGCACCACAAAGGTGTCTAGAGGAATCAGAAATTGTTTAGAAACAGTATCCTGAGTTCCTGTGGGCTCATTGCTAAAATGGGGGCTGTGCTCCTGCAATGCAGGAGATGTCACTGCAGGAATCAGTTGTCTCTGGAGGAGAGCACCTGGCATGCACTGGATCTTGAGCTTTTCCTTGACCACATTTTCATGTGGCATATTGTCTAATTTTATGTTTTAGCTGCCACATAGGCTTTTTTTTTTGATTGAGTTAATCTAAATCTGAATAAACAGACTAAACCACTGAGACCATTATTTGGCTGCAGTAATCTCTGCATGCAGCAGCTGCCTGTCAGAGTTGCAGTGTAGAACCTAGAAGAGGCTTTGTGCTGATCTGTGAGTAGATCTATTGCAAAGCTGAATCATTAAAAATACCATCAGTTTAAATGAAGCAAAGAACATCCTGAAGCATTCTGGTCTCTGCTGCCTCAGGGCTGTCTCATAGTCATGCACTGTCCCAGTGTCTCTGAGCTCTGGTTTTCACCCCAGAGTGAACCCTCTGATGTCCACTGGCATAATGAGACCTACACCTCCACTGAGGTGATGCCCACGGTGTGAGCCTGTGCTGATGGTGCTCCCCTCACCTGGCACACCTGAGCACAGTGGCTCTGCACCTCTGGGAAGGAAGTTAAGGCTGGCAGAGGTAGATGACTTCATGCTCTCTACTGAAGAGGTCTTTCTGCAGAGCAGAGATCGGATGAATTGCATCTTCAAAGTGTATTTAACTGTGTGAATTCCTATAGATTTACCTGGTTTGGTGATAGACATGGTAGTGCTGGGTTAACAGTTGGAGTTGGTGATTTAAAGTTTTTTTACAACCTAGATTATTCTGTGATTCCATTATTCTAGAATCCTGAAATTGGGTCAGGTGAAAATACCTGCTTTGTGTCAGCACTGGGGTTGTGATAGAAATATGGCTTACACCTGTCTTTTCAAGTACAAATTACAGACTTTTCAGGGCAATGCCCATCTCTTAGAGGCCATGTAAGCATCTAACATAGTGGGTTCCTGAGCTTATCTGAGATCATAAATGGTCACTGTACTGTATCTCCACCTGTTTTGTCACTACTTCACAAAGGCTATTATTTTCATTATGTGATCAGCAGAAAATGTGATGCATTATATGCTTGCATTCCGTTAATAAACATGTCAGTCTTTAGTTATAAAGAAGTTAGGTTTAAAATTTTTAGCAAATGTTTTTTTAAACTAATGTACTGCAGTGGTCCCTTTTTAGTTAGCCGCTGTAGCATACATTAAATGTCAAAGTTCTTTAAATTGTACAACACAATATGTCAGCATTGTGCAGCAGCTGAATGCTAGATACATTTTAGATGCCCAGCAAAGGAAGAGAGATGCTACATTGCTGGGAATTCTTCCTGACTTTCAATCAAATACCTGATCTGCAATGCCAAACACAAACTGCATTTCATTTAAAAATGCTGCTAGGTAGTCCTTGATTGAACACTCTGAACCTGATCAGAATCTAATTTGGGTTTGCATTGCAAAAGACACTTACATTAGCACCTCTAGCAGATCAATAACAGGTTTTAATGCATACTAATAAAAAAGGTCCTAATTCCAAATACCGCTTTAAGTTTTGCAAGAGCAACATAGTTCTTGCTAATCAAATCTTTGTTGAACAAGAAGCAGTGAAATGGAGTACTGTTTTCAAACAAATGTCTCAGAATTACACCAACTAAATGCCACAAAAGGAAACCACACTAATCTATTTTTCACAGTTGTGAGTGCAATTAAATGGCCCATTTTAGGGGAAAATGCTTGTTCATGGGGGAATCCTGACTTCTTCCTGATGGTTAGTGTGCCTGCTCTCAGTGTGTGCTGCAGTAAAAAGTTTCCCTTTATGACAATAAAAACCATCAGCAGCAGCAGAGTTAAGAAAATATAAAAGAATTTATGTCCATACATGATTGCTCATATAGCAAGTAGAGTATTGACTGGCAGAATGATTTGGCTCTAAGGATTTGCCATGGTTGTACAAACTCCATATTTAGCTAATTGATACTGAAGACAACCCTTTGTCTCTGTTCTATTGTACCCCAGCCAATGCTTCACTGGCAGACTGGAGCCCTAGGAGTCTGCTGCAATAATAAGTGTCTGTCAATTTACTAATAATATTTTAATTCTAAATTCTATATAGACAGGATGCAATTTGATTTTCTGGGATTTATCCTTATTTTCTCCATTACTGTGTTAATTACATTACTGGATTTGGTGAGCAAAGGCTGAGTGTGTCTCCCAGATCTCAGCAAAACTCCAGAAATTGATCTTGGCGGCTTCTGTGGCGCTGCAGGTGATGCACTGCGTGGGAGGGAGGGGGAGATTTTATTGATCCTGTACTGTCATTCTCCACACCTCTGTCCTCCCGCTGAACTGACCGTTCCATCTCTGCTGCAATCATTTACGTGCTGCAAAGCCACCCTTCCCTCTCTGGTGCAGCACCAGCCTCTCAAAGAAAGATGCTCATGACCTCCCTTCACTTTACTGAACCACATCTATTTCTTGGGATTTCTGTTCAGATTCTCTTGTGGCTGGTTGAGGTTTTGGGGGTTTTTTTGTGGGCATATGTTTGTACTCACTCAAAGTTTTTTAGCTGGGCCTGCAGGAAGAATGACACCTGAATAGTTTGTCATAAAAGACACCAGACATATAAGTCTGTATTTGTTCACCAAAGCAAACAAAATGTCCAGAATGCCTGGGGATATATTCATAACAAATAGGAGAAGGCAGTCTTTGTGAATATAAATCAAAATTTATATTCTGGAGTCCCTGCTTCTATAGTTTAGGCTTTTTCATTTTATGGAAAATGCTACAGTGATTTTTCAATTAACAAGGCAAAAGTATTTCTGCAGTTACATGATTAAACCTCACAGCACAGTTGTGTTTCCATAGACAGGGGCTATGGTGAGTAGAGGGCTTGTGTCTGAACTGGGGAGCGACAGTCTGGAGTTGCAGGGACGCAGCCTCCAGAGCTTCCATTTCATCTCATGGAGGTTTCTGCTGTCAAAGATTAGATGGAATATTGGATGACTTGGGTTTGAAATGCCCAGAAACTTCCCTTCAGAAGTAATGAAATGTTCTCCCTAATGCTGTACCAAGAAAACAAGTGCTGAGCTTCTGTGTTATCCTAATGAGGCCCTTGGGTGAGTGCTCTCCTTCCCGAACTAAACCCACCTTCCCTCTGCAGCTGGCACTCCAGGAAAGGTGCTAGCACTGTTTTCAGACAAAAATGATGCCCAGCTTTTGGCTAGCCCCTTCATGGCGTCACTGTGACAGGTGATGAGAGCTCCTGCATGGCATCACTGTGAAAGGCATCACCATGATGCTTGCATGGCATCACCACCAGAAATGGTTTTTACAGCTCATGGGACAAAAGGAGCACACAAAGTCCTCCAGCCAGGGAAGCTGTTTACACATGGAAGAAAGAAAGAAGAGGTCCCTGAAGAAGGTGATCCTCAGGTTTACTTTGGTCTCCCTTGTTCCATGTACAGTTCCACTGGAATGTGGGAGCTTTTGTAACAGGACAAGCAGACAGAGATGTGTATGGATTTCCCTAACCATGGTCCTTGGCAGTGCTGCATTACAGCCACTCCTGAAGCATCCACTCATCTCTAAATTTCACTTGCCAAACTGTTGGGTATTTGCTACTGTGGGATTTGTTCTTCATACATGTACTTTTTGTCATTCTACCTTAATAAACACAATAAAACAATGACAGTAAACATATTAAATGTGTGAAGCTCAAAATTTCTCAAGAGTATTCAACATTATTTGCCTGCTAATTAGTTGTTTATATTCAGGAATGCAGTGTCATTTTTGCATTCATAGTTCATGTGAATGAGAATTTCTCAGTTGAATTTTTTTTTGTTTCCCTTACTGTTATTTGCTGTAGTAGAAACCATTTGATAGAAATTGGTTTTGATTATTGTTCATTCTGTAATAGCAAGCTCACTAATGCAAAACGAGATCTAGATACAGTCCAGAAGTTTTTATTAACATTTTATTTTCTGATATCTTAAATCTAGAAAGGTTATATCAAGTTTAAACTGCATTAGCATTTGTATTGAGCAATAGCTGGTCCCTAATGACTTTAGAATTACAGTTTACTGCTGTGAATACTTAATCTTTCTTACAAGCTTTTAAATTAGAAGAATAAATGCTGCTAAAAAGAAAAAATCAAGTAATGTACATGATAGAGTTGCAAAACTATACTGTATGATTAAATAAGCTATAGTATTTTGATTTAGGACTCCAAGGACACACTTATTTTTCATGGAGAACTATATAAGGAAAATAAATAATTCTAAATACAGTTCAGCCAAATATAATTCAGTAAGATGGGGAAGAGAGGGGCCCTGAACTGTATCTCATCCCATTTTGGAAGCACCAGATTCTTAGCTTTTATTATTTCAGGCATATGTGCTGTCTTAGGACCCTGATGCCAGGCTTGTCCATGTCCATCTGCAGCTTGGGAGGCTGAATTCCGGGAAGGCAGTGCCAGATTTCCCAGGAAAGCATGGCTGTGGTTGAGCTGCGTGTTTCACTCTGCCAGCAGTGTATCCTCAGCACAGGTGTCACCAACTTGCTGCATCCAAGCTGCAGGAAAGGTTGCTTGAAATCCTCCTAGCAGATTGTTAAACTCGAAGGCTTGATGGGTGCAAAAGGAACCCACATTAGATGTAAAGCCAAGAATTAAGTCTACTTATAGTCTAAAAATATTAAGAGCCCAATGAAAGAGTTATTATTACTCTAGTTATGATGATCACAATGAACACTAATTCAAACTGTTAAAATTATACCTATGCAAAGCTTTTTAATCCCCATCCATTTCTCTGGTGGTGTTCTCATCCTTCCTTTGCTCTCCTGGGTTCTGCTGCCAGTGTCGTAAATCTTGGAGTACAGAGCATCCTCAGTATCCCACATTGCATCCTGTGTTAATGTTCCTCCTGGGATCCTCTTGGGATCATTTTTTTGCCTCTACTACCATGACCACAATTTGTGGTTTCTTCACTGCCTTGCCAGTCTACAAGAGGTCAGAATCTCCTGTCCCTCTTACATGTGGGTGTTGTTTCATTACTTCTAAACCCAGCCCACTCAGCTCCCACACTTCAGTCCTTAGATGACCAGCAAACCTCTGCTGATGAATTGCTGATAGCCCTAGGTCTGACAGTATTGTTGCTGTTACAAATTTGTGATAATTTAGAGGGAATTTTAAAGAATATTCCTACTTTTAAGTGAGGTACTGAGGGGCTGCTGAGAAAACTGATGGGGTTACTTTGGGAGGGAAGAAGAAACCATAAAGCCTGGAACATTTTGAAACTTTAGTTGGAAATAATTCTTGCAGTACTTATCAGGTGAATTGTATGTATTATATAATGTGAAACACTGTGCTAATCATAGCGGTGATTATTATGCAAAGCCTTCTTCCAAGGTAGGTCTTGAAATGCCCTAAGGACACAGGAGGGGAGTGCTGGGGAATTCAGGATGCATTTTCACACTTTTATTCTATTTTATTCCCTCACATTTCACAGCACCTCATGTCAATCATTTGTTAAAGAAGAATAGGGACTTTCCTTGTCATTTGTTCCTGAAATCACACCTTGCCTTTGAGATGTACACCGAAGGAAGAACTCACCATTCAGATGTTGCTCTGCTATCAATCAACCTTTGTAGATCAAATACAAAAAGGTGACCCTGAAAGGCAATGACCTTCTTGGTGCTGCAATCTCAAATCAACAAACATAGAAGAAAACAATTAGGAAACACTTTTTCAGTATCATAAGGCTGTAGAATTCAGTTTGCTTTTTTTTTCCAGTGAAAACTTTGAAAATTATGATAAAATGATGCTCACATAGGAAAAGCAAAAACAAGAAGGTGCAGGATAGTAACAGCATTACTTTCTTTCATCTAGATTTCACATAAATTGGAGTATTCAACAGCATCATCACTCTAAATAGACTATTTGCTGTACCAGAAATGGAAGGCTTCATCATGCTGGTGTGCAGTAAAACCCAGTACTGGTTATAATAGTCAGAGCTGAGACTCAGGACAATGCAGGTTCTGCTTTCAGCTGTCTCCTGGTACTGAGGAAGACTGCAGTCTTTCCCCTACACTTACTCCTGTATGCATGTAATTTTACTGTCTGCAGCAGTTCACAAATTTATACTTATTCTGAATTCATCCATGCCCAATGACTGACTGTAAGAAGATTATTTATTTGCTTACCCAGTGATGTCACTGACATAGCAATGGAGTTGGTTCTCTGGCCAGTTATTTATCAGAGTGAGTAGTTAGGTACATAAAGAATGGACTGTCAGCCATTAACTCAATATATTTTGTAGGGCATTTGGTAAGTCAAAATTGAAAATTTGTGACTTTTTAATACTGGGGATTTTTTAAATCCTATTTCCACTTGCAGGATGCTTTTTATTTAGTTGCTCAGTTGTTGAAATTATAGTAATCAATCCCAGTATCTAGCAATCAATCCTAGTAATCAATCCTAGTATCCAATTCAGATCCCAGCTCTGGTGGCTTTCAGTTAGTGACGTCTTCACCTGAAGGTGAAGAGTGAATGTTTCCCACCACGAGCAGGGGTTTGCAGGGCAGAGATGAGGGCAGGTGCTCAGTCTGCCTGGAGGTCAGTCAGCCCATGGGTTGGTCAGACTCACATCACTCACCTCCCAGGGAAGGTTCCCCGCTCCTTCGCTGAGGTTGCAGCATGTGAAGCCTTTGGCCCTGTGGAAAGGTGGGAGCTCAGGTCACCTCTGCCTTGGCAAGCAGAGACAGTTTATGTTTTGGTCACTCTCTCTGCTCCACTTGGTCTCCAGTTACCTCCTGCCAAATGCCAGCATTTCCTATGGGGTAGAGCACCTTCTGTCTTTTGAGAATTGGATTTCCACCAAGTCTCCCTCCTTGGTCAGGGCTGGTGCTGTCACCCATGATGTTTCAGGAATGTCCTTGACCCCACCAACATGAATTACATTCCTGGAGAGATATCTGGACATGCCTGCAGTACAGGGATCTCTCCAGACAGTGTAGGTCAGGTGCATCCAGTGAAGTTGTCTACACCCATCGCCTCCCAGGGCTGGGGAGGGTCTGGCTGAGGTCCTTGGCCATGGTTAGGTCCAAAGAAGGCCCTAAGCTGAGCAAATCAAATACAGAGCACTCACTGTGGGGTGCAATTCAGATGCAGGCACCTCTCAGGGTTTGGCCTGATGTTGAATATTGCATCTGTGCCCTGAGACACAGAACTCCAGCAGAATTCCACTGCAGCCACCAGGTCCTTTTGTTACTCTGTGCCCAATCCAGAGCAGGGCTTGAGCTTCCAGCTCTCATTGTAAGCTCTGCTGTCCTCCTAGCCCCTGTGAGGATGGCAGGCTGCCCAGGCTGGCATTAGGAACCCTAAAAGTGATGTGGCTCATGGCTCCAGGTAATTAGCTTCCTGCTGTAATGAAGCAAGAGCTGCTCTCCCCTTCCCAGGCATGCACCTACACTGGCTGCTTTCTGGAGCTTGAGTGTCTCATCCATCTTCCCAGTTCTGGATGGGACAAAAATTTACTCCAGCATTTAAAGCCTAAGTAGGGAAATTTATCAACAAGACCATGGGGACATCCATCTTCCTTTGTCATTGTGGAAAATAAGTCCTTTCAATTCCTCAAGTTGTACCTTGTATTTTTTAATAGGCCCAGACTCCCCTTTTGTTTCTTACCTAAACATTCTTTTTTTTTTTTTTTTTTTTCTGTTTCTTTTAGCCATGCATGCAGGGATGCTGTGGGATGGTAACCATAGTAACTGCAGAACATGGAAGACAATTTCAGCCCCAAAATGCATATTACTGGGTTTGTGTTCACTGGACGTGAATTGCCTCAATCCCTAAACAACAGAAGGAAGTGAAAAGTTCCTTGTTTCACAGCAATTAAGGGAGAAACTCAGACACTTAGCAGACAGTGGGAGAAATATGCATTGGGTGTTGTTCTGTTAGGTCCAGGAAGCTGCTAGAGACAGATAAGACCAAAACATAATCTAACTTCTGGTTTTATATATGTTAAAATATATTTAATGACAGTATTATGTATATTTAGTAATAATGAAATGACCTGGTCTGAGACTTTCACATCCTCATGGTGAGGATTGTCAGGTGATCTCAAGGGTCTGCTGTGCAGGGGCTTCACTGACACAATGCCACAGCCTTGGCTCTGTGCCACAAATGATGGGTAACTTGCCCATTCCTCCACACAGAAGCAGCAAACAGAGCAGTAATGGGGCTCAGCCCCTCATCTCCAGTGGCCAGCTGTGAGTGTTCACCTACAGAAGGGGAACTCCCAGGTTTGTCCCCAGGTGATGGAGCTCAGCACCTCAGGAAATTGTCCTAAGGATGGAGGCCCCAGGGAGAGGAAAGGGAAATTGGGGAGTTAGAATTTGTTTCATGTGATTTAAAACTGCTGGAGAGGAAATAAAAGTGTGAAATTATACTAAAAAAACATAAGAAGGGATTCTACTATACTGATATCTCCAGTCTGACAGACTTGGCCTCTTATGTGACTGGTCAGATAAAATGTTCTGTGCAGGACCAAAACCTTTTCCCCATTTGACCCAGAGTGATATAGGACGTTGCTGTAGAATGCTTGTTGCAAAAACTCTGGTGCTTTCTCTCCCATCCCCTTTCTCCATGCAAACAATCCTATTTCACCTGGGCACAAGCGTCCCAGAGGAGGCAGCTCTGTGGCTGCAGTGGTTTCTGTTCCAGCTGCACAACAGATTGGGGATTTTAGGGACCAAGCCAAAATCTTGGCAGTATGTAGTAATATTGGGTGTAATCACTTATATTGCCCATGATAGCACAGATATCTGCATCTATTGCTGAATAAAATTACTTATTATAAAAGCACTTCTGTACTAAATAGTTCTAGGGATTTATTTTTGTGTGCATTTGAAAATTAGTGCCTTGATGAATCACAAACCAATAAACAGTTTCTTTTCCTAGAAATGTCTTTTTTCAGGGGACTGCTAAGCCTTGCCCTGAGGAACTTAAAAAATTACTACACTGCTTAGGCTAATGAGATTATATTTATAATACCAAATCTGTAATAACTTAAAAAATAAATTAGCCTTTGCTTTTGAACTGATATTTACTTTTCCTTTCTCTCAGAGGGAAACAAACTTTAAAATGAGAGAAACTGAGTTTTACACAGTAATAAGACTCCACAAGTCAAATATTAATGAAAACCAATAATGGTGAGAACTGTTGACTTAATAAGAAAAGAAAATTTAGGCAGCTTAGTACTCCTTAGCTGGTCTGATGCTGAAATTGGATTTACTTATTTATCTTTTTAGGAACCTCCTCCCTTTCTGACTTTTCACAGCCTTGATATTAGTATTACTATTTTCATTGTATGGAAAAACTTGTTTTCCTTTATTATGTCACAAAAATACCTGAGGACAAACAGCCATTTTTGCAGCAGTGGAGAAGAACAAGCAAAGCAACAGATGTGTAACAGCAGGCACCTTTCATGGCCACACTTCTCTGCACTTCCATATGGATTAACAAGGGCACATATAACTTCCCAGTGAATGTTTCAGGGTTTCCCATGCTGTGTTTCTCCCCTGATTTGATCACATTTCTCATGAAAATGATGGATTTTTCCCCAGGTTTTGCTCATGGGCATGAAAACAATGAGCTAATTCTCTCTTGTCGAGCAAAGAAAGAAGGATATGGCAACAAGTGCTGCAAGTTCAGTAACAACAACAGTAACAACCACAACAGCAATAATATGAATGTTTATTAACTTCATAAAACAATTACAATTAAACAGCTAAAACTATTTTTTTTGTCCGAAAGAAGGAAAAAAATCCCATAGAAGACTTCCAATGTATAGTAAACAATCCAACAAAAATATTTCAAAAATATAATGATAATTGATGAATAAATTGATTACAAGAAAAAATATCTTTTAAAGATTCATAAATAAATGTAGCTAACTGAAATCACTCACCGTGGCAATTAGCAAACCATGTCTGTATGAAAAATGTATTGTCAAATGTTTTGTAAGTGAAATCAGTAAAGGAGGCTGTCTCTTGCACAAAGAGGAAAGATTAATTGATATTTTTAACTGAATTGAAAATTATACCTTATTCTCAGAAAGAATTTGATTTCTTACCTCAAGCTGCAGACTTGTTCCCTTTCAAAAGGTTGTAAAAATATTTTTTCAGCATTCAAAGGATGTCTTTCTGCGTCCCTTTCTCCCAGCAGAAAAATAAGAAAAACATCCAAAGTTCAGATGTTTAGAAAAATATTGCCCTGAGGTCTGAAACCAAATACAAGAAATTCCCTACTGAAGGTATTCATTCTCCCTGCAAGATGGAAGCTGTGACAGGTGTATTTATTTTAAAGGGAAGGTGCCCCAGCTGTCTGCATCAGGGCCTGGAGGAAAACACTAATAACTCCTATTTCAGTGGCTGTGGAACATGGAGACTTGTCTGGCAAAGCAGCTCCTGTGTAAGGGCTGATATCCCAGGAGGAGCATCCCAGGCACCCGCTGCAGGTGGGGGAGCAGGGCCTTGGCAGGTTGGATGTTGGATCTGCTTCTCAGTTATTTGCTTCTCCTCAGAGTCTGGCAGTGAACCAGCAGGACCAGCCCTAGATTTGAAGTCTCTGAGGAAGCTGCTAATCCTGACGGAGGCACTCATTTCAGTGGCATTTGTCTCTTCCTTGATGGCATTGACCCATCGTGACTAAAGCGGGAGCTCTGGTAGCTCTTTTGTGCCTGCACTGATTGCCTTGGTTGCCTACCGTACACACCTGTTGAACATGAGGTGAAGCGTGGATGAGCAAATATGCTCTTAACGTGTAATTTCTCATAGTAATTAGGAATATCCTCAGAGCTCCTTGATTTTGTGAGCTCTCCAAGTTTGCCTTCCCTGCTGGCTTAAGACTTCACGTTCAATTTATTTTGCTTTGCAGTGTATCATTTGTGCTGACACGGTTTGACTTGGTTTTGACACTGCATTATTGTCTTCCCAGCCTTGTGCTGCTGGCTGTGTGAGTGTCTGATGATACTCAGTGGCATGCAAATAAACAGACAATTACAGTTGGTACAAGCATCCATTGTATCTCACAATGGGCAGGCTCCATACTGGATTTCCAAACCTGAACATGTGTAAGAGATTTCAATATGCTGTTTTCTGAAAATACACATTACTGTCAATCCCAAGGAAAATATCCATTTTAAATGTCTTTATTCTGCAGTCAGTGCTTCATTGGCCCAAAAATCTGAGAAGGGTCCTGCTTACCTGCTGGGGGGTGCACTGCTCCTCAAGCATCCGTCTCTGATTTGGGTGCTTGCCCACAGGCCTTGCATCCATCCCAGTAGATCAAACAGCTTCCTATGCTGTATTTAATGTATTCCCAAAAACTTACAATACTTTGGTACATTTCAACCCATTTATAGTGCGAGATTAACTCAAATCCTTCCTCATATGTTCCAACTGTGTATTGGATAATAAACAGCAGAGTTTTTTCAGTGTTGAAATATCCAGTCCAACATGCCAACATGTTTTTGTTTTGTGACCACTCTGAGGATGTGATACATGCCATGATATTCTCCATTATGCATATCTGATGGCTTAGATCCATTATACAGAATCTATTTCTCTGCCTCTGTGCAGTGCTGCCTTTGGCTTAATAAAGGCTCTCCAGAGGGGCAAAATTAGCTCAGACCTTAGTCTGGCTGTCCCTGTAGGAAATATTGTTCTGTACTGGTTTTAGTTCCTCCAAGAATCTTCAGTTTGTTAGGGCATTTCCCATGTGTTGTAAAAAAAAAAGGTAGCATTGGTGACACAGTTAAGAGAGCTGGGGAGTCACTCCTGAGCTTCCACTAGCACCAGTGTGTTTTTTCTGCTTGCTGTAAATAGTTTTCCATCCCACAGCTACTCCTATCCATGCTAACAGTGAGTTGTGTAGATTGAAAGAGAGTCACTTTATGCCATGGTTGCTTTTGGGTCTTGGTCAGATTGTGTCCTGTTTATAAAGTTGGTTCCAGGTGTTGAGAAGCAGGAGACACCTTCAGTCCTTTCCAGTCCCTCTGGTCATGGCCAGTGCTCAGTTACAGGTGGCCCTGGGGAGCTGATTCCAGCAGAAGCAGCCACACCAGTGTGAAGGACACCTCCCTCTGCAGAGGAGTCTCAATACAAGCTGGATTTGAATGAGAGGAGCTGTGAAACCACTGTGAGGTAGTGTTAAAGTGAAGGACAGCCACGTACAAACACTGTGGTCTTGCAAACAGACATTCATGTTTCTTTCCTGTTAACCTAGATAACAGGACAGATAGGGTGCACATCTGTGTGTGTTTGTCACTGCAGGTTCCAGAGGATGCTGTATAGAACAGTCATGTTCTGGGATAGAGAAACATGAAATAATGGTGGTGTTTTCCAGTAGAAAGCAGCACCATGACTTTTTCCCTGGCAGAAAGTGTAGAAGAGAATCTGACTTTCCTGCATGAAGGGACCAGCTGTTTTAGAGAGCACTGCCAGGAAGTTGTAGTGTTTGGTGATGAGATTCGGGAAGCAGACTGCATGAAATTTCTGTGCTATCCATCATAACTGCATGGTACAGCCCATCTTTGAGCTGGTTTTATTCCTGGGCTTAGCAGCATTTAGCTGAATCTACTCATAAAACTTCATGGATCAAATTATCTATTCCACATTCAAAAGCTGTGCATTCTCAGAGAGATGGAATTAGAGCAGTTAAAAAAGGCAGTTGATTGAAATGTGAAGTCAAGTGATTGAAGAGCTGTATTAAAGTTTCACATTTCTGGAATATATCATGAGAAAGCTTATACAGGTCCTCTGGCCTACAAATCCTGCTAGATGCCCTGTTCTCCCACTCCTGTATACAAGTTTAATGTGCTCTAAGTATGAAGCTTAGGTCCATGAAGCTCAGCTTATTGACCACCTTCCTTCCACTCTATCTGTCCAGGAACAGGAGCTACCTCCTGATCTGGTTCTCAGTTCAAGCAGCAATGAGACAGCTATCTGAGACAAATGGCGCTGGTTGACTCTTACTTGTCACTCAGTACACCAAGGTAGAGTGTGTATGAAGGTGGGATAGAGATGTAACATGAAGGCAAAATTTACTTTGTGCAAGCTGTGTAAGAAACCNAGTAAAAAGCACAGAAGAAGACTATGTCCTACTTGTAAAATAAACTGCTGGGAACTAGAGTAACATACCCTTACATGCAGCTCTGTATCACTTTGAGTAAGCTCATTTAAACATTAAGCCTTCCCCTGGTTCTGGACATGATACTGAATCTGGAATCCTGGGGCTGTTCTGAAGAGCAGTGGGACTGACAGTTTGCAGTGTGAAGGCAATCTTTCAACAAACTAGTTAATTTCAGTGTTTGGATTTTGAATATGTTAAAGTTTCTACTGTGCTCCATTCTAGATTCCCATCTGTGCAATAGAGTAGCAGGAAACAAAAAAAACCTTCAGCACCTCTAAGACTGGAATTCAAACAGAGCATTTCCATGCTCCTGCACTCCATTCCCTCCCCTTTTAGGTCTAACAGACCTAACAGAAAATTCAATAGTAATAATTGTTCCTATATCATTCATTATCCACATCAAAGAAACAGTTTATTACTAAATAGGTGTTAGTTATAGACAGGTTCACCGTGAATAATGAATCCCAAGAACAGTGGCAGTAATGCTAATCCTTGTTCTGCAAATATTCCCCAAGGCTTTTTTCAGTAAAGGATCTAAATGCTCTCCTGTGAACATCAGGTCTTCTTTAATTTCTTCTGTCATTTTCCCTTCTGTTATTATAGCCATCATCTATTTTCAATTTCCTAACTATGTGCTTAACCTAGCTGTATTGGTTTGAACTCTTTATGGTGGGTTTGCAGGGTTAAATTTAGCAATTACAGACTCTGAAGTCCCAGTAGTGTTGGTAAGGCTCTGTGGGTGTACATTTGTGATTGTTCACACTGAAAAAGCTATTTTTAGAAGAAGGAAGACCACTATTCTTGCCCTGTAGCCTACTGTCTCACTGAGAAATGCAAAAGAGTTCTCCTCAAAGGCTCCTCCAGGAGCTTTGCTCCTTCTGCCTGGGGAGGAATTTGGCAGGGATCTTGGAAGAGACATGATAATATTCATCATTTCCATTACCCCCATGTAAAGAGGAGATGGCTGTATAGAGGTGTAATTTTTGCAAAGTATAGCTGTGTAATACCACTCTATAAAATCCATATTGGCCCCTAGGATCAACTATGTCTGTGTTGCCTAAAACTTGGGGCAGTATCCTAGACTTGAAATACTTTTCTATTCATGGTCAGAAACAATATCAAAAGTGTAATATGAGGTTGTAGCCTCTGTTGATAGCTCATTTTTAAGCACTGTAATCTAGAAAAGCAGGCATAAATTTTTGGTATTTCAGTATTCGTATTAGATGGACTTTCCTACTTGATCTTAAAGTCACAATCAAAGCTTATGCATGGTTGCCTTTTGGGATATTGATCCATGGGCATGCAGGCAGCCTGGCAAAGCTTCTGCTAAATTAATGCAGCTTTCAAGAGTGACTGAGCAAAGGATTAATGTAGAAGACTGTTAATCAAATTAAGTGTTTCCTAAAATTCTGTAATACCTTTTATGCACAAAGGAAACTTTGGTAAGAAGTCGGAATTAGAACAGAAATTATTTTTTCTATTGTATTTCGTAATACCAAACGGAAATTTATTCTTTACTTCAGTGAAATCTGGTGTTCAAACATTACAGCATGAAACTTGGAAAAAAGTCTGTATGTATAACAATTTCCTTAACCTAGATAGTAAGCACAATATGAACAAAAAGGTGAAATGGAGGTTCAGCTCTTGTTCAGTCAGTCATGTATCACTTGGCACCATCACAACCACCTCTCGTTGACAGCAGAGTCACAGTCACCCTGAATATGAGTCTCAAAAATTGCCCTCTGGCAGTCTGACACTCTGACAAGTTCCTGAGAGCACTCTGGGCCACCTGGATCCCGATGGGATCTTCCAATCCTGCTCCTCACCCGTATTGTAATGTTAATGGGCCGTTGTGATAACTGTGTGTGGATTAACAGAGCTAGTAATGCTTGTCTGGTCTCGTGGGTGGATTAAGTAAGTAATGCCTGTAAAGAAATGCAAAAATGAAAATACTATTCAAGTTCTAAATTGTAATATTTATGTTTCCAAACTCGTAGGAGGTGTATGATGTTGCAGTGTGTCTGTGTGGGCTGAGACTGTCTGTGTGGGCCAAGGGGATGACTCAGATTCATCACAATTTCTGAATGCACAGGGAGTTCTGGATGTTCACTGCATGCAGGGGTGAGATTTTCATGTGTGCCTTGATGGATTGCATCAGGTTCATGCTCTTTTTCTTTTTTCTTTTTCCATTCCTAATTTGCAACATTTACTCCAAGTCCTGTTTTGATAACTCTTTTCCCAGAAAAATGCATTGGACCTTAGGAAGAAAAAATCAGGTATATGCAATCAATAGGCTGTTTGCATATTAAAACCCACTTTTTAATTCTAAAGAGTCCATTTGATATCTGAATAATTCATAATATACATGAAGTTTATGTAATTTAACAATTACATGTATCTGGGTCTGGGTTTGAGAAGCCTGACTTATTTGGGCTGATAAATTACAGACTGCATTAAGTAATTGGAATGATTTAAGACTATTCTGCAGAAATGCAGCTGAGGGACACTACAGTAAGTCTTTTTATTTTTAAAGTGTATATTTTAAGAGCTTAAATTGCTACTATAAATGCTGGTTTAAACTTTACCCATACAAGTAGATCCGCTTTCAAAGACAGCCATTTATTTGTCTAGTGATAAACAATAATTTATGATACTCAGTGTTAGTTTTCATTTACTCCCCATCTCGTTGGCAGTGATATAATGCTTTTCAGCTTCTCTTGTAAAAAAAGGCTACATCATTACCATTTGTGTTATTCTGTGAGACAAAAATCCATCCTGTGTTTAAGATACAATGGTTTGAAGGTTGGAGGGAGGCCTGGGATTTGTTTTGGTTGGAAAGTTCCTGTCCCTGGCAGAGATCTTTTGGGTGGCTTCCCTGTGGTTCTGTGGGGGTCTGGAGAACAGATCCTTCTGCTCGGGCACCTCTCTGGGGAGATGCGATGGAATCTCAGCTGTTGGAGCAGGTCTTCTCACAGAGCACGAAGGGGATGGTGTACCTGGCTGTGGTTTCTGAGGGCTGTTTTAATGTCTGAGTGCTGGCATGAGTTTTTTCTTTGATGCATAAGCCACCTGATAAATTGCATCTTGAATGTATACAGTATTTCTTAAGGTCAAGTTACGGCTCTGTGTAATAAAATACAATCAGTAACCATTGCAAGAAGCCGTAGGGCACTGTATCATTTATCTTGAAACTTTCTGCTCTGAATAAGAATCCTGAATTCACTTTTCAGTATAAATTGTGATCTCTCCTAGCTTCTGCCAGGGATACCATAAAGTATGTCATTACATTAATCAAAGTCCCAGCATCCTGGCATCCAAACCATGAATTATTGCTGTAGTAGAAATGCTCCAGGAGGAGTAGCACATCTTATCCTAGCCTTGCTGAGAAGTGTAACATTCACAATGTGATGGCAGAGAGAGCAGGAGACTTTGTTGAAATGCTAATTAAACCCTGTACTTGGAGATTAGACTGATGTGACAAATACTCCTTAACACTTATTTATCTCTTTATTACATGCCCTTAAACCATTTATGACCCTTTATAATGCTTTATAAATAAACTTATTAAATATTTCCTATGTACTTGCTGAATACACTCATGAAACTCCTGAAGTTCGCCAAAAAGATTTACAGACCTTGCTGCATAATGCAGTACTTGATATTATAATTTAAAATTTTTTCAACACTTGAATAAATGTTCAAAGGAGTTCAGGGGCAAAATCAGAGTTGTAATATTTGGAGCCAAACCCTCCTCACCCTTTGGAAAAGACTGAGCTAGGATTTTCTGTGAGTGACTGGCCTCACAAATTAAGTCTCGGCTTTTTACTTCATTTACAGGGAATTATCTTATTTAATTTGTGCAGAGAGCAGCTATGTTAAGCATTTACGTAGGCTCAGAAAGGATCAGAAAAACACAATAATGTGTCTCTGCGTAAATATTTTTATGAACTGTGAGTAGACTGCATTAAAGATTAGGTAGGAAATATTTGGTTAATTCATTTATATATTTATGGAGTTCCTTCATGTGTTTGAAATGGATTACAGAGGGATAAAACAGTGTCAGGAAAAAGCCAACATCAATTTGCCTTGAACAAGTCGTGTCAAAACAAAATAATTCCCTCCTAGGACAAAGGCAGGAGACTGTGGACAGAGGGGAAAGCAAGGGACATCACATAAGGCTTCCAGTGCTCTCTTACATGGGGATCTCAAAGCAAGCTGAAGAGGGAAATTTCATCTGGGGGGAAATGGTAGGGCAAGAGAGCACCAGCGCCCATAGCCCTGCTCACAGAATGAAGACCATGGTTTAATTTCCAGCAGGGAGATCCACATGGGGGTCCTGAGCCTAAAACTGCTCAGTGCTTACATCAATTATAGGAATGGAGAGCTAAGGAGGGTGCTTATAAAATCTACATTTAACAAAGGAGCTGTAGGACAGGTTTAGAGTTCAAAATAATCTTGTAAATTGGAGCAAAATTTTGAGATATGTAGCATATTCTGAGATATGTAGCTGGCAAGTTTCTGTAACTTTTTCTCCCAGCCTCCCTCTCCAAGCCACCAGCCGTGCAGCACATTGTTCACCTTCCAGACACAGGTGCCTTTTCCAGGTCCTCTTTCTAATTCACTTCATCCAGGTAAGGCACCAGTCTGCTCACAAAAAACCCCAATTTGGTACTGGACCCATCACTTGGATTTATTTATCCAGGCAGTGTGGTGAGTGCTGAGCTTTCCTGAACAAAAAGGACTGACCAGAACACACTGAGCCAAAATGCCCAGGAAACAAAACCAACCCCAGTCACAGCTTCCCTTCCTAATGAGTTCTGATGAGTTCCATGTATGTTGTATCATGCATTTCTCTCACGTCCTTTTATCTGCATATCTTTGTTACCCACATTCAGTGCATGCAATTCCTAGCAAGGCCCACACTGCCTGCTTGGCTTATCCAGATTGTCCTAATGTTTGAGTATTCCCCAGGAGCATGGCCCTCCATACAATGATATGTGTGTCTGTGTAAACCTGTGTCAGTCTTTTCATAAACTACAGACACCCAGCTTGTCACTACATGATCCAGTAGCACAACTGCACCATCTTTCAGCGGGAGCAGCAGCTCTCACAAAGCACTGAGCAGGATCTGCTTAACTGTGACCTTGTCACACAAATAGTCCAAAATGTGGCAGAAGCTGATGTGAGAGATGCAGTGGTTTTCAAGCACAACATGAGTCAGCAGTGTCATCATTCTCCAAAAATCAAAAGCAACCACCTTTGCAGGATGCAGAGCCATGATAGGTAAATAAGACATTAAATAAATAATGAAAGAAATGTGCCATGAGAGGCAGTGAAAGCCTAGCTGGAGCAATCCCCAGATTTGGGTACTGCTGTTCCAGAAAAAAGTGGGCTACACTGGAGAGCAATGAAGGCAAACAATTGAGCCAATCAGAGATTCAGAAAATGTGGTGTAATAGGAAAGCTTGAGAGAAAACCAGTTGTTCAGTCCAGTGAGGAGATGGCCTGTAAGAGCTGAAATGAGGGATGTGGGGCTCCAGGCTGCTCTCCAAAATGCAATTTATTCCATCCAAGAGTTACAGCACTCCAGGGCCATGGGTGACAGAGCCTGTGCCCACAGCTGTCAGCTCCAGCTGCAGGCAGGCCTGGAGACCCTTGGTTTGGGTTACAAATGCATTATGTACTTTTCTTTGCTGAGCATATTAATACAGTGGAACCAATCTATACCTTAACTATTA
>WBNQ01063920.1:0-23119 GCA_013401375.1 Spizella passerina | reverse complement strand
GGAGGCCAAATGCCACTTCACACCAGAAATCTCCTCTCCCCTTTTCTGCTCCCTTTCCCAGCAATGAGATGCTCTGTATCCCCCATAAGCTGGATCAGAAGCAATTTGGTAAAATGGAGAGATGGGAAGAAGGTTTTATTTTAAAATACTGAAACTTTGGAGGAGTATGCTGAGGAGCACTGCAGAATCTCCATCACTGGACAAGTCCTGATAAAAAGTCAAAGATACCAGTGTGTTGAGAGTGATTTTAAGTATCATTGTACCCAAGTGGAGCTGGCAGAGATTAGCCCATTTCTCAAGGACCTCACCTTCCTCTCCACAGGACAACAGCCTCTATCCTAAGCAAAACATTTGTGTTACCAGCACTTAATTGCTGTTGTATTTATCCTGAGGTTTCTTTTCTTGGAGGAGCAGGCCATTCCAAAGCAAACTTTTAGTTTTTAAAAAATGAAGATTTTTGTCATTTTTATTTTCAAGGTTGTGCTTAAAAATGAAAAGAAAGCATAGTTATCAATAGAATATTAGCATGGTAAAGGAATCTTTAAAATGTCATAATTTTCAAGCTAACATTATTTCTCATGAGATTTACTCACAGGTTTGGAGTTGATAGGCTGCAAATCTGATATTGCACAAAAAAAGGCTTCTAATCTGATATTGCACACAAAAAAATCCATGGTCCCAGAGTGAAAATTAGAGGCAGCATCTCTGAGTGAGAACTGCTTGTGCGTGACTTGGGTGTTTGCAGAATTAAACCCTTCTTTGCAAATTCCTAAGGACTGTCATCCGTGAACCCCAAAGCAATTTAGAAACATTATTTAATGTTAAAAATCAACTTGGCTCAGGCCATAACCGAGTTCAAGCAGCTTTGTGGAGCTGGCTGCTTTTCAGTGGAGAAAAATAATCCCTTTGGAAAGCAATTGGGATGAGTGTTTGTAGTATTTGGAGTGCTAAAACAAATTTAGGGCAGATATTCTTAGATCCACACTGGCAGCCGTCTAAGTCAATGCAGAGATTCAATGAACCCTGTGTAACCCTGTCAGGGGTTATTCCCTGTGCTGTGTTGACCCTGGCTGCATGCCAGGTACCCACCAAAGCTGTTCCATCCCTCCCCTCCTCTGCTGGACAGGGGATAAAAAATCTATTGAGAGGCTCAGGGGTCAAGATAAGGCCTAGGAGAGTTCAGTCCCCTGTTGCCATCACAGGCAAAACCAATGACTTGGGGAAAATGTTAATTAAGCTTATTACCAATCAAATCAGAGTAGGGTAATGAGAAATAAAACCAATTTTCAAACACCTTTGCCCCACCCCTCCCTCCTCCCTGGGCTCAGCTTCACTCCTGCATTCTCTGCCTGCTCTGCTCAGTGGCACAGGGGATGGGGAATGGGGCTGTGGTCCCTTCACCTCACATTGTCCCTCTTGCTCCTCCCTCCTCGAGGGGAGGACTCTGCACCGTTCACCTGCTCCAGCATGGGGTCCCTCCCACAGGATACAGTCCTCCACAAACTTCTCCAATGTTCCAGCATGGGTCCCCTCTCGTTACACAGAGACATTGTGGTGAAGGCTGAGGCACAGAAGGGACTGACTGCTGCAGCCTTGCCTCTGCTCACTGCCAGCATATCACCAGAATTGTAGAACAAATGGTTTCCCTCTATCAGTCTCTTGGTTTAGGAACTAAAAGTGCTTCTGAGTATGGGTGGATGTCTGGAATGAATTATTTCTTTCAGGTAACTGAGTTTTAGAGGTGTTAGAGGCAAGCCTGACCCAGACCAGGTGTATTCTCAGCTGGGTGCTCTAAAGACTTAGATTATTTGGATCAAAATTTAACAGGCTTGATGTGTATTTTCTAAAGAATTTCAGAAGTTCATGCTTTACTGCTGCTATGGGTTTTATGACTTAAATGCTGTTGGGAAGAAGGACCATTTTGTTGTTTTTTTCAATGCAGATTAATACACTGAGACTGGAGTTCACATATATTGCTTCCCCCCTCTATTGCAAGAAAAAAAATCTGTGGCTTTTACTAGCACAACCATGTAAAGCATATGAACTGAGTAAGTCATTAGTGTGCACTTGGAGTCTGTATTTAGTATGCTGAATATTCCTTAAACAGAGCTAGAAGCTACAGTGGCTTTCTTTTTATACAAGAGTAAAAAGTAGAGGCAGGAGAAATTGTAAGAACCAGGTGTTATCTCCAAAACTTTACTGTGCTGAAATCATCTGGCACATCCTGTCATGGAACAAAGTGAAGTGGTGTGAAGCAGGTTCTGGAAAATGAATGAAAGTCTAGAAGAGACTGCCACAAAGCACAAGCAGGACATCAAGCTCTTAAGAACCTAGAAAAGCATTTCTGGGAAAAAAACATGGGAAGAAACCTGTAATTCCTTTGTATGAAGAATTTACAAAGGAAAACATGGTGATAGTGATAACAAAGTGATATCTTGCATGTGCAGATATCAACAAAGTACTCTGGGAAGGGGTATGTGTAGCACCGAGATCCCACCAGAACACCTGAGAACCAGGAAAATAGCCAGAGTCTGCCTTCTGGCAGTGTTCTTCAGGCTAACCAGCAGTAAAATGATCCAGGAATATATGCAAACTCAGACTAGAATCCTAAAAAATCTCAAATGGTAAAATTTCCCTAAATTGAAACAGATAAAAAAATATACATTTATAGCTTTCTGGGAGATAAAAATAGCTGGAAGATGTGCTGAATGTGATTGCAAAAATACGCATGTGTGGATTTCTGTATTATGTCCATCACTGTTACACGTTACCACAAAAACGGGGAAGTCATCAGAGTTTCATGACGGTACTTATTTGAAATAAAATTATAGTTGTGCTTTTATAACCTCTTCGGAAGGTTATATCTCATGAAGTATTTTGAGGCATAAATCTTGGTGTGTCCCTCTTGGTCCAGAGTTTCATCACCAGAAAGCACACCTGGCCAAGTCTGTTATGGTGCAGGGAAGAGAACCCCATAGGCTGGTAAAACACCATCACTCCAGTACCTGTCTGTAAGTTGCAATTCAATTTTTCCTAGAAAAATGACAGCTGTTTGCACTGAGAGCTACTAATCCATGATTTCACCCTCCTGTCATCCCAAATTGGGTGTCTGTCTTCCACACCAAATTTTCACCCAAAACATCTATCCTGGGCTGCCTTTTAAAAGATTTCTTTAGCTATTATTTATATTTACTGCCATCCCTGACACTTCTTCTGGCATTGAATTAGTGTTGACTGAGATTCCCAGCATGCAGAATGTGGAGAGCTTTTTCCAACCACCTCAAAGACACATTCCAGCTTCAAGATCAGAATAAAACCTCAATGAGACAGTCCTGTCACAGTTAGACCTGTTGTAGTCTAACTCTTTGGGGTGCAGGATTAAGCTCCCACAAATCTGACATACCCTTGCCTTTGTTCCTCTTCCTCATTGTTCTTCCTTCTGGTATCTTTGTCAAACATTGCCCCAGGTGTATTAAAAGTGAAAAAAACATTTCATGCTGTATTGAAACAGCAAATTTTATTTGTTTGTCATTTAGCAGCAAGGAAACATTGCAGAGAATAATCCTACCAAGGATTACAGAGTATTTTGACAAGTAGTAAGCTCTCAGATTCAGCTAAAGCCTCCTCCTTTCCAGGCTCCTCAATAATCCTGGTTTAGTCCAGCAGAGTAATTAAGATATTGCAGGAAAACAGAGTCCTCAAAAGGAAAGATACAGATGAATTTGTAAAATTCAAGAGCAACTGCACTATGAGAAATAGCAGAAAATGAAAAAAAAAACAGTGCAAGTCCTGAAGAAGTACTGTTTGAGGGAGACAAATTGTTATGAGAAAATTCACAAATCCTAAACTCTTTAGTAGTAAAAGTAAAAAAAAGTAATCCGCCTTTACCTCAGCACTAAAATTCCAAGTGTTGTATACAATGGTTATTAAAGAAAAAAACTACTGTTTATTCTCTTCAAAATGCATGTTGTATAAAGGCTGAGGGAAGAAACAGATACCAGCAAAATAATTCTGAGAAAGTTAAAAAGTCTGCCTTTATGTAGATATTTGCCAAAAGAAAACATGCATTTGGAGCTCTTTATCCCCAGGTTCTGGTTATGGTATTCATCCATTCTCGACACATTTTGTAGGGGTTGCTTCCAAATGGGAAGATTTGTTGCTAGATCCAGCATTAGATAGCACAGAGTGTGATTACCAGTATTAAAATAAATTAAACAGGGTTATTTCTTGGGAAGCTGAAGTTATATCTAGCATCTGGACACACTACTCTCATTCGACTTTTTCATGCCCTTTCCAGTTCTTCAAAGAACCAGTGTAGTGTATCATTATTGCTGCTGGGAATAAAAATGATGAAAAGGGATAAAAGTATTTCTAGAAATCTTTCCTTCATTTAAAGCTATAAGAATACCAACAAACAGGAAAGAAGAAATAACATTTACGGTCCATTACGGTCTGATAGCTTCCGCTGGCTTTCATTTGAGGGAAGATATTTCCTGATTTATTACAGCTTATTGGTAGTGTTTGATAGCACAATAACAATAGTCACTGGTGGTGTGTAACATACCCAGAAACAATCAGCAGACCAGTACCAGGGCTGGCTCTCCTACAGAGAATCACATTGTTTTTCCAGAGAACACATAAACAGGCATGCTGCTGCTCTGATGAATCCAACACCGTAGATCTGGCTGCATTCTTGGTGAACTCAAGTATGATGCAGGTCCAGTAAATGATCTGTGGTTCTGGGGGACAGATCCTCTGAAAGTGAGGATGGTGCACCTTGCCAGGCCATTGGGGGTCACTGAATGGCCCAAGCATAAGTTACTAAGAGAAATTGTTCTTGACAGCCTTTGGGAGATCTGCTTGCCAAAGACAATTAAGGAAAATCTCATATGAAGGCATTAAAGTCTATAAGGGCTATTCATTTAAGGGTTTTATTTTATCAAAATAAAATAGGAACAATACAGAGGATTTGAAATGGCAAATAGGACAGCATAGTTGAGGAACCAATGAACCTGAAGGAAGGGGATAAAAAAGAGAAACTAGGAAATATATTCTTTATTGTAAAAAAATCAGAATTTACATTTCTGTGTCATTAAAAATTGTTGAAGCAGAGTTTAGTAGGATCCAAAACTAAACTGCATGTTTATGTGGAAGAAACTTGGAACAGTAGAACTTTGGAATTTAAGGCTATCAACAAACAGTTGGGAAACTGCAAATCATGGAGTTTTGGGACTTGTTTTCATTGCCAGGAGGAAAGTTTCTGAGGAGAAAGATCATCTCATAACTCTCTCTTCAACATCAGGCCCCCTTATAGGTAATCCCTAAACATCTGGTACTCAGCATTACTGTCAACAAGATTTCAATGAAGTGAGCAGCCATGTGATGTAATGTGGGAATTTGCATGAGAGGAAGGAGCTCCAAAAGGCATTTGGTCTTATGCAAGCAATTGCAGTTTTGGTATCAAATTGCCCGCGTGACTTGGTTTGTCTGGCCAAAGTGATAAGCAAAAAAACCCCTTGGTGGAGGTAAGGCTGTGACGGTGTTCACAGGGGTTTTCAGGTGAGGGAAGAGACGAGAATGTTGACTCTATGTTCAGAAGGCTTGATTTATTATTTTATTATATATATTACATTAAAACTATACTAAAAAGAATAGAATGAAAAGTTTCATCTCAGAAGGCTAGCTCAGCTAAGAATAGAAAAGAATGAATAATAAAAGTTTGTGTCTCAGAGACCAAGCTAACTAAGCTGTGATTGGCCATTTATTGTAAACCTCTAAGATGGGCCAATCACAGATGCACCTGTTGCATTCCACAGCAGTAGATAACCATTGTTTACATTGTCTTCTTAAAGCCTCTCAGCTTCTCAAGAAGAAAAATCTTAAGAAAAGATTTTTAATGAAAAGATGTCTGCAACATAAGGCTGAGATTTTAATCAGTTTACCTTGATTCTTTAAACATGGTTTGCAGCACTGCAGCCATCCCAGCTGTATTGGCTCTGTCTGAGATAGAGTTTATTTTCCCACAGTAGCCCTCACAGTGCTGTGCTTTGCAGTGATATCTAGAAAGGTGTTGGGAACACAGCAGTGCTTTGGACACTGCTCAGCAGCAGCAGCAGTGCTGTCTCCCCAACATTGTCTCCATCAATAGGGAGTGTGCCAAGTCCTGGGCAGGGACACAGCTGGGCCAGCTGACCTAAGTTAACCAAAGGAAATTTCCATCCCAAATGATGTCAGCTAAGTTCTAAAAGCTAAGGAAAGGAGGAGGCAGTTGTTATTTACAATATTTGCCTTCCAGAGCAACTGCCCCACATGCTAAGCCCTGCTTCCTGAGAAGTGGCTGAACATTCCTTGCCAGCAGGAAGTAGAGAATAATCCTGTTTTTTTCTCTTTGCTTGTGCACAAACAAACTTTCAGTTTTGCTACAGTAAACTGCCTTATCTCAACCTATGTGTAATTTTTCATCACATTTTCTTTCCCCTGTCCAGAGTGGCTTGGTGGATGCCAGGTGTCCAGCCAAGGTCTACCCCTCACACAAAGTTCACAGGCCAAACTGTTCACAGGCCACTGTGTTCACAGGAAAAGGTTCTTCACCCAGAAGAACCTGGGTATTGGTTGGGCATTAGAACAGGCTCCCCAGAGAGATGGTCACAGCACCAACCCTGACACAAGAAGTGTTTGGACAATACTCTCAGGAACACCATATGGTTCTGTGATTCTGTGATAGCAGAAGGAAGCTGTAATAGAAGCAATGGTTTGCAGATGAATTTAGAACTACACGAGACACAGGGCAAACTTTTCTTGGGAAAAATTACTTTGATCTTTGCTTTGTAATATTTTGCATTTTTGGCAAATGCGGCAGTGTGGAATATTTAGTGTTGGCTCCTGAAAATGCCTCAGCTCACTAGTCAGAAGAGAAGATTTTAGTTTATATTCCAAATAACCATGTAATTCTTATGTTCTAGTTGGTTTATATTCAGGCAAAACTTGCTTTGTGAATAAAACCAGTTGTGCCTAACCTACTCTTAACTTTTGCATTTACCTCTTTATCTGAGCTAACATGAGACGTTTAGACATAATACAGTTTACAAATATCTGCTTCCAGCATTTTCTTCATGCATCCTTTTAACTCAGGCAGGAGTCCCCTATGATATTCTGATTCCATTTGTACAGCTTGCAGCTTTTTCAGGTCACTGGAATCTCTCTCATGTACATATCTCCTCAAGCTAGTTCCTTATCCCCTTCCTTTGGCCTCTGTGTTCTCTGCCCTTTCTCTGCCTGGCAGAAGCTTCTTTTCTCTCATTTTTGTGTGTCTTAAAGCAGTAATCTGTGCTTCATGTAGATCCACAGTCACATAAGATCCAGAGGCAGCTTAGGGAATTTAGGCAGACTGAGTTCCTGGGTTCAAGGGTGTAAATCTTCTTGTCCCATCTCATTTTTTCTATGGGTCTCTCTGTTAGCACTTGAGTTTTTAATGCAATTTCACTGAAGTCAGGAACATGTCTAGAACGGCTTCAGCCTCAGCAGTGTTGTGCAGTTTGAGCCCATCTCCTGTACAAAATGGGAGATCCATAAAATCCTTGTGGCTGGATGACTGCAGGGTGTACCACACCTTCACATGTACACCTGCTTCTGTGGTCTCACAAGGGTTCCATTTGTCCTGGTTTGTTTTTTCCTGATGTAGGAGGTAATGCTGCCATCCTTGAATCCAAACACCTAAAGCTCAAGAATTTCCCAGAATTTCCAGTGTGGATGACTTAGTCCCAGATGTTTTATCTTCAGGAGAGGGGTGACCCACCGTGGCTGTGTGGCTTTGCAGCAGTGAAAGGAAAATTGGCTTGATCCAAGGGAGCTCCACTGCAGCCCGAAGGAGGGAATGCCTGCCCTGCCATCCATAGGCTGCTGCCATGAGGCAGTCCCTGGATGAAAGGCAGGTTCCTGAGGGTCATACTGATGGCTGAGAGCTGCTCCTCTTGTCCCTGTCAAAGGTTGTCCCTTTGTGTTTAAAGCCTCCACCTCCCTGCTGCTTGGCACCCGGAGCGTGAAGGGCAAGTCTNTTCTCAAGAAGAAAAATCTTAAGAAAAGATTTTTAATGAAAAGATGTCTGCAACATAAGGCTGAGATTTTAATCAGTTTACCTTGATTCTTTAAACGTGGTTTGCAGCACTGCAGCCATCCCAGCTGAATTGGCTCTGTCTGAGATAGAGTTTATTTTCCCACAGTAGCCCTCACAGTGCTGTGCTTTGCAGTGATATCTAGAAAGGTGTTGGGAACACAGCAGTGCTTTGGACACTGCTCAGCAGCAGCAGCAGTGCTGTCTCCCCAACATTGTCTCCATCAATAGGGAGTGTGCCAAGTCCTGGGCAGGGACACAGCTGGGCCAGCTGACCTAAGTTAACCAAAGGAAATTTCCATCCCAAATGATGTCAGCTAAGTTCTAAAAGCTAAGGAAAGGAGGAGGCAGTTGTTATTTACAATATTTGCCTTCCAGAGCAACTGCCCCACATGCTAAGCCCTGCTTCCTGAGAAGTGGCTGAACATTCCTTGCCAGCAGGAAGTAGAGAATAATCCTGTTTTTTTCTCTTTGCTTGTGCACAAACAAACTTTCAGTTTTGCTACAGTAAACTGCCTTATCTCAACCTATGTGTAATTTTTCATCACATTTTCTTTCCCCTGTCCAGAGTGGCTTGGTGGATGCCAGGTGTCCAGCCAAGGTCTACCCCTCACACAAAGTTCACAGGCCAAACTGTTCACAGGCCACTGTGTTCACAGGAAAAGGTTCTTCACCCAGAAGAACCTGGGTATTGGTTGGGCATTAGAACAGGCTCCCCAGAGAGATGGTCACAGCACCAACCCTGACACAAGAAGTGTTTGGACAATACTCTCAGGAACACCATATGGTTCTGTGATTCTGTGATAGCAGAAGGAAGCTGTAATAGAAGCAATGGTTTGCAGATGAATTTAGAACTACACGAGACACAGGGCAAACTTTTCTTGGGAAAAATTACTTTGATCTTTGCTTTGTAATATTTTGCATTTTTGGCAAATGCGGCAGTGTGGAATATTTAGTGTTGGCTCCTGAAAATGCCTCAGCTCACTAGTCAGAAGAGAAGATTTTAGTTTATATTCCAAATAACCATGTAATTCTTATGTTCTAGTTGGTTTATATTCAGGCAAAACTTGCTTTGTGAATAAAACCAGTTGTGCCTAACCTACTCTTAACTTTTGCATTTACCTCTTTACCTGAGCTAACATGAGACATTTAGACATAACACAGTTTACAAATATCTGCTTCCAGCATTTTCTTCATGCATCCTTTTAACTCAGGCAGGAGTCCCCTATGATATTCTGATTCCATTTGTACAGCTTGCAGCTTTTTCAGGTCACTGGAATCTCGCTCATGTACATATCTCCTCAAGCTAGTTCCTTATCCCCTTCCTTTGGCCTCTGTGTTCTCTGCCCTTTCTCTGCCTGGCAGAAGCTTCTTTTCTCTCATTTTTGTGTGTCTTAAAGCAGTAATCTGTGCTTCATGTAGATCCACAGTCACATAAGATCCAGAGGCAGCTTAGGGAATTTAGGCAGACTGAGTTCCTGGGTTCAAGGGTGTAAATCTTCTTGTCCCATCTCATTTTTTCTATGGGTCTCTCTGTTAGCACTTGAGTTTTTAATGCAATTTCACTGAAGTCAGGAACATGTCTAGAACGGCTTCAGCCTCAGCAGTGTTGTGCAGTTTGAGCCCATCTCCTGTACAAAATGGGAGATCCATAAAATCCTTGTGGCTGGATGACTGCAGGGTGTACCACACCTTCACATGTACACCTGCTTCTGTGGTCTCACAAGGGTTCCATTTGTCCTGGTTTGTTTTTTCCTGATGTAGGAGGTAATGCTGCCATCCTTGAATCCAAACACCTAAAGCTCAAGAATTTCCCAGAATTTCCAGTGTGGATGACTTAGTCCCAGATGTTTTATCTTCAGGAGAGGGGTGACCCAACGTGGCTGTGTGGCTTTGCAGCAGTGAAAGGAAAATTGGCTTGATCCAAGGGAGCTCCACTGCAGCCCGAAGGAGGGAATGCCTGCCCTGCCATCCATAGGCTGCTGCCATGAGGCAGTCCCTGGATGAAAGGCAGGTTCCTGAGGGTCATACTGATGGCTGAGAGCTGCTCCTCTTGTCCCTGTCAAAGGTTGTCCCTTTGTGTTTAAAGCCTCCACCTCCCTGCTGCTTGGCACCCGGAGCGTGAAGGGCAAGTCTGGGCCTTTGAAATAACATCAGCACTGAACCATGGGCAGGACTGATGCCTATTTTAAGATCTGTTTTTATTTTAAGCTTTTAATTGGGTATTTTGGACACAGTGAAGGTGCATTGTTTACAGGAGTGATAAGAGAAAATTGAGTCTCTCACCTTTTGCATATGAGCATGATTCATCTTTGAAATTGTGTCCTGAAAAAGGACACTGCATTAGGGTAATGCGTGTCACCACTCTTTTAAAGGCTCAACTTCTGCAAGAGATAAGTTTTAATTTTAGAAGAAACTTTTCCAGTACTGAAACTGTAATGAAGGATTTGGACCAGATCCAGAAAAGAAGGAGGCATCTACCAGTTGAGTGCTTACCTTTTAGGGTGCATGATCCAGGCAACCTGGTCCAAACCACAGCCCTGNTGTCTCAGACAGTCTGAGCCAGCTGACTGTGACTGGCCATTAACTAGAAACAACCACATGAGACCAATCACAGATGCACCTGTTGCATTCCACAGCAGCAGATAATCATTGTTTACATTTTGTTCCTGAGGCCTCTCAGCTTCTCAGGAGAAAAAATCCTAAGGAAAGGATTTTTCATAAAATATCATGGCTACAAGGAGATACATGCTTAACACTCCACCTACACTAAAATGTCCCCAAGGTTCCACTTCTTCCTGTGGAAACTCTTTGCTCTAAAGAGAAGTGTATGAGAGGATGTAATGTGCAACAGAGAACAATTTCTCTGCAGGAGGTTGAAATCAGGAAAGATGACATTACTTCCCTTGTAGTTCAGCACTCCGTTTATGAAGAAACCAATTTTTCATCCATTATATCAGATAGCTCTGTCAAATTTCCATGTAATGTCCTCGTCCTTTGCCAACTTCTTTGCAGGGACTTTGTTGTATTAAGAATCATCCCAAATTCAGATAATTCAGATCCAATTTAATGAGCAAAGGCAACTCTGTGCAAGACAATGAGGAAACTTTCCTGGTGGGTATTATCTGTGCTCACAGGGCAGGGGATCATAGCTGGAACCTACTTCCTCTATTTTTTTTAAACTTCTTTCTTTTATGCAGTTTTTCACAGGTCACAATCACTACAGAATTTATTCTGTAAAAACCAGTATGAAATGTATATTTCTTCAAATTTAATAGAAGCTGCAGTTGCAGTGGGACTGTGAAGAGAGGTCAGAGAGAAAATGAAAGGGTGAAAAAGAGGACATAGCAGCAAATGGAAAATGCAGGGGAAAAAATAAGAGGAACTGAATACATTGAAGAAGGACTTTGCAAAGGCAAAAGAACAAAGTCAATTTTGTAAGCACACTTAAGTTCCACATCACTGAATTATGATGAGACTTAGATGAAACTTCCCTCTTGATTTCCATCTCGCTTAGTGCCCATAATGAAATGGCATTGAGGCTTCAGGAGGACCATTTGGGCCTTGCAGGGAGTTTCTGGCTCTTTCCTGTAGACACTTCATCAGCCACAACATTACTGCCAGAAAACAGCCTGGGCTGCTTTCCCAGAAAAAAAATATGAAAACTGTAACTTTTTGGGTGACTTTTCTGTGTAGGTAGAGCATCTTGAGAGGTGAAGCAAAAATTTAGGGACATGAAGCTTTCTATCTTCAAAAACAATGGCACAGCACAATAGAGATATTTGTGCTACCTGGCTGGGATGCACCCCACTGCATAAACCTGCTAGGAAGGGCTCTTCCTACTATAAGGAAGCAAAAACTTGAGGTTCAACACTAGAGGCAAGAGCTGGGGAAGAGTGAGTTATCAGGAAACACAGGGGGGGAAAAAAGCAAGTTGGTGCTTCTCAAATAGGGATGGTATTTATGCTGGAGTGTGTGGTTTGTGTCAGGGACCAGGGGAAGGAAGCCTGCGCCTCACAGTTGCTCTTGGATCTTGTTTCTTAAGGGTCGCTTGGTATTTCTGCAATATGAGAAATCCTTTTGAACCTCTGTGTATGTGTTTGCTGCAGGAGTGTGACAAAAAGATGCTGAAATTGGCAGCCCAGCAGGGTCAGAAGTGTTCCAGGGCAAATCTAACACTTGAACAAACCAGCTGCAATAAATTGATTTGTGCAGAATGAAAATGGAAGGAAAATATTGTCCTTTTCGAGGCTTTCGGTAGAGTTTTTTCCCACCTCTTCGCTCATTCCTGTGACTTACATTCATAGGTTAAGATATTTTCCCTTCCTAGAGCCCTGTTTTTCACTTTTCCTTGGGTCTCATTTCATTCTACGCTTTATTTTTCTTGCTGTGATCAGACTTTACCTCTGACCATAGACCTCAAAATCAAACTGTTTCTCCAAGAATAAAGCACTTTTCATGTCTGCGCCAATTATGATCAGATTTATGTTCACATTATGTTCAGCTTTCTGATAACGTGCAGCTTACTAACTACTACTGAATTAGTACAGAAAATAACTAATATATTCTGAGAAGTAAAACATGAAGTTTGTCTGTCTACAAAAAATTAATAATACAGATATGGCCAGCTGATAAATTCTGCACAAACTAAAAGTAGACTTAAAAGCATACATAATTTCTCTTTAATAAAAATGGACATGGGACACTTCATGAGATTTCAGTTCCCAGTTGACTTTAGAAGTTAAAAGATCAGTTCCATAACTTCAGAGAGGCATTTAAGCCCAGAGGATGACAAGTATATTACAGTGTCTTAAATCACAAGAAAAGCTCCAGTCTGGCCTGGGACTCCTAAGTGCTCAGACAGAAATTAAAGCTGTAATGAAAAGCATCAAAATTCTTTTGTGCTCTCCAGAGGTTTGCTTTGTTCTGACATCCAGTTTGGGTGGGAGGGGTATCAGCAGGGGGAGAGGCAGAGTCCCACACACCTGATTCAACTTCAGCATCTGTACCCAGCAAGGTAATAGCAAGGGTGAATGTTCCTCTTGCTGTTCTGTCAGCTGGAGTTTTGAAAGGTGGTTTTAAGGCTTCTGAACTGCCCACAGAGAATTAATCAGGCTGTACTGCTGGGGAGTCCAAAAGTCAGCCACAGGGAAGTTTATACTGAACACAGGTTCACCCACAGCCTGTGACATAACAGAGAAGTTGCTCCCAATGATTGGTAATTTCTGCCCTGCTAAAATGCTGTGTTTCTGACACAGCTTGTTGTTATTTCTTGGCTTTTCTGCTGTTCAGAGGAGGCCTAATCACTCAGCAGGACTGGGTACTGCACAAACATGGGGCATAAAGGCAGCCAGGTATAATGCAAGACAAGGCTGTGGATGACTGCATTCAGAGGACTACAAAAAGCAGTGACATAATAGAGTTTATCAATTGCCTTACTGCTGTCAAGTTAGATTTTTGAGAAACCCCCAAAAAAGGAGAACTTTGCCTTGTCTGGCTTGGATGATGTAGTTTAGTTCTGGCTTGAGCTGGATGTAACTGTCTAAATCACCTGCTGCCTGTAATCCCTGGAGATAAATGGAGCAAAGAAGAGTGATTGTCTCTCTGGCCAGTGCTGAGCTGCTCAGGACATGTCTTAGCCAGGGCAGGCCCAGAGCCATTTTGCAGTGTGGCTTCTCTTGCAGTGAAAAGAGTTTCTCCTGTGTTGTCTCCCATAACTGAGCTGCTGATGGTGCCCAATGAGTGAATGAGGCTCCTGTAGCAGTAATCCTACAGTAGTGGGATGGGATTGGGCAGGAGACATTCCCACCAAGGCCAGCTATGCTGTTCATCTGCATGCACAACTAACCAGCCTCAGTAAATGGCTCTCTCACAGAAAATTGCTGAGTATCCAGGCTGTTTCCTGTGGGTTCAAACTCCAATTAATTCTTGTGAGGCTGTGATATTATTTTTTTTTCTGCTCTGTAGCATTTCACTCTGGCGTCTCAAGTGTGAAAATACAGACATAAGAAATGCCACCCTAGGCAGAAAAGGGGTTTGTGTCACCCCATGCTCTGAGCTCTCTGGTGGCAAAACAGCTTGGGGAGAGCATGTGAGCCTGGCCACTCTCTCCTGCCACTGCCTTGAACTTCTCCAGCTTCCCTGCCTGCTCCCCTCCCCATGCATTAATGATGCTCATTAATGCTCAATCCCTTTTTAAACCTGTGCTGCTGCCTGCTCCCACCACATCTTCTGCACAAAGAGGGACAGGTCTGACCTCCCAGTGCCTGACTCAGTGTCCTCCCCTGCTGTGGCTGGCCTTGGCAAACAGCAGCTCTGCCTTCCCCTTCCCAACACTGTCCCACTGCAGTGCCACCAGCACAGGCACAGGAACAGGAACATCCCGACAACTTCCATCTCTTCCTGCCTTGGGCCCTGTCCTGAACTTTACCAGCCCACAGCTCCTTCCTGCTGCTGCCTGAGCAGCAGCTGAGAGTGCCCTTTGTGGGAGATCTCTCCAGGGGTTTCTCAGATTTGCTCCATTTTCAGAAGATGATGTGATACGTTCCATTAGTTGACGTTGTGCCTAAGTGTCTAAGATATCTGAAACTGCAGCCTGTTTATTTTTACAAAAATTCAACCCTGCAATAAGAGCGGCAGTGGCAACCTCCACTGACTAGACATGTTGGCAGTCTCAGAGTACAAAACTCAGCTATTTCCCCATTAAGTGGTCTTCAAAATGGGCACGTGTCAAATTCTCCTTCTTTTGCAACACCACCAATATAAAAAAAATTACATGACTTTTAATGCAAGCTGCTCAGGTTCCATGTCTGATCCAAGGTAACAATTTGATCTTTAGCTTTGTCAAACTTTACCAGACAAGAAAACATTTGTGAGCAAATTGAAATAATTTGTGGAGCAAATTGCACAGCTCACCTGTGCAAGATTTACAGCAAAAATGAATGGAGATAAATCCTATAAATTAATCAGGAAGCCCTTTTAAATTATTAAAATATTCTATGCTTTCAATTGCCTTTTTTAAAAAATTATTTAAAAGCTTCAGAACATTTAAATAACGAATGCATTTAAATTAAGGCATAATTTTTCTATTTACACATTCATTTACAAGCCCCCTGATATTGAAGCTTACAATAGTTTCTAGGTTCTTGAATAGCTTTCAAATGCTATAAATATTTTATTGTGTTAGTAATAAATATTTGTTTATATACTGGGAATTCACCTGTGTATTTAAATGCTGTCGTAAAGATACATCTAATAAAAATGCAATTTTTGTGCTTTCCTCTATTGTCAGGAGACTCAGCAAGCTGTTGTGCTTTTTTTAGTCCTGCATACTGATTTCCATCCTGGCAAAGACTTTGTTAAGGAAAATAAGTTTGGTGTCAGTGCATGGGAAGAGCTGGCAAAATGCTGACAAAGTGAAATGCATTTATATTTGAAAAGCTATATATTTTTAGATAATGCCATTATCCTCTGAGGCCCAAAGATCTGGAATCAGGGAACATTGCTATCCTGCTTCCAAGCACAAAAAGACAACAGTTACTAAATTTAGCCTTTGGATTATGAAATATCAACACCTTACTTGTAACTACAATAGAAGATGATAAGATGCAGAGCAAAACAAAGGGAGTCCTTTTTTAGGTTTCTAGGAAAGAAACCAATTGTTCTCAAATAAGAAAATGCCCTATTTTGTGAAGCATTCAAAGCAAAAAAACTATGAAGAGACGGGTGTGACAGGGTGTGACATTCACATGTCTATCATCATATGTCTTCTCCATCATCTTGGCTCCCTTTTTTCTACTTCTTGGGTTATGTTTGGAACAAACTTTCTTTTTTGTCAGTTTGTGTATGTATCTAATGCTCAGAAAAGGCAGGTTAAGCTTAACAGCATTCTTTACTATAGTATAGATAAAGAGCTTTTAATGGTTGTTAGAACACTTTATGGCCCATCAAAATCTGCCTTTGTAGTTAAGATGAAAATCTTAGGTGCATTCAAGTGAAACAGAGAGAACCAGCCATCCCAGCAGAGGTAAATGGAGCCATTTATTTTTTACTTTAGATGATGGCTAAATTCAGGCATCCCTTAATGCACCCATATCTTTACCTGAGGGGAATTGCAGAATATATTTCCACAGGATTTATGCATAAGTTTGGTAAGGGCTGAAAGTATTTTGGGGTCTAGTCAGTCCCAGTGACACCCTTGATAAGGTCTCTCATATGAAGATGACTTGGAGCTCTTTTTTCTGAATATCCAGTGCTGGAGCTATTTGTATTCATACCTTTCTCTCACAGATTCCAGTCGTGGAGTGCAACAAATATCTGCTTGCCTCTTACAGCACACGAGCTTTAAAAACCAACAGGATGAAAAATAGATCTCAACAAACAGCATATTCTGAATATTTCAGCTATTTGTAAACAGTCTCTCAAATTTTAAAGTGTTGGTCATGGATGAAGATGTTTTGCTAATTAACAACCTGTGCTTGTTTTGCAGCACAGTGCAGCTGCTGCATAAATGCTTCGTTACCAACATTTTGCTCATTTTCCTGCTTCTGGCTCTCTCAGCAGTTACATGCATCTGCCTTGTATCCAAACCAGCTTAAAAACTCTTACTTTAGATGAGATTTGAGATTGCTTCCACTTTAAGGGAGATTAGGTACACTATTTTACCTCAGGAGCATGGTTTATTTCCCTCACCCATCTGGACACAAAGTTTTGAAGGGGATTTTTGGTGTCAGTTTTCCCTCCCTTCCATATATGCTAGTTTGGATTTTGGTGTTGTCTGCAAGGTACACACAAAATGCACCAAAAATCACAAAATGCATAAAAAACTATTATGCTTTGTGTGATACTACTGTTGCCCAGTCCATCATTTACATATATTCAACAAGTAATATCAAAATCAGGTCTCATTCATATATCTTCCATTACAAAAAGCCCATCTGCTGTGAATTCCACATCTAAATCTTTTAAAGTTGAATAGAGTGTGGTAACACTGGTAACACCCATGACTCACAGTATAGCATTAAAAAATAATAATGATGCTCAAGGATGTTTTAAGGGAAGGATTCATGGCTGATGTTGAGGCTGTGGAGAGAATTATAAACTGCCTTTTCTAACCCATACTGTGACCAGGGGAAACTGGCCCATGGTTAATTTATGTGGTGGTATGTGTTGAGGTAGCCCAGGCAGTAGTAAGGGCTTTAAAAATGCAGGAAGTAATAGCAGGTAAATTGAAAAGTGTCTGTTCTGATTTACTGGAATAGAAGGAGATAAGGAGGGGAATGGGGACATGTTCTGTGAAAGGGGGTCAGCCACAGGGTGAGTTCTCAGTGTCACCATGGGTGCCACCAGCCTTGTGGCAGCAGGACAGCCCTGGCTGTGACACCTCCTGCAGCTGACCCATCTCCTCTGTCCTCCCCTGTCTCTCTCCAGCCCACTCTGAATACAGACCCTTATGAAATGTGTGTTGGAAGCAGCATTCTGCTGTTTCATTTTGATCTTCTTATATTTTCTTTCCCTCTGTGTTCAAGGGAAATCTTTGTTGCAGTGTAATTTGAGTGCCATGGCAGCTGGAGCTTGAAAAAAGAAGTATCTATGTGTATATGCACTTGAATTGGCAACAAAAGGAGACTGATTGGAACTGGAAATAAGTTTCCACTCATTAAAATATTTATTGGTAAATCAGATCTTACAAATATCATCCAGAGTTTTTCAGGAAAACTCATGAGCATCATATTTTTTGTATAAATTGTCTATTCTCTAAGCATGATATGTAGCTCTCACAGTGTCTACTTCTAAAAAATCTGAAATTTCAAACAACATTGAAGTTTAATTAAGATAATGATGTTCTAATTGTACAAATTTGCCATTGATATTTCTGTCTGTAAAGGTCTGATGCATTACTATTTCCAAGACCTGGTTGATACAGAAAGATGTTACAGAATAATAGAAATGCAGGCATGGAAAAGACTTAGGTCCATTTCACTGCACTGACAGAGAAAATTAATGGCCTAAATCACATCAATTAAAAATACATTTTATCAAACAAAGCAGTATTATTTATCCAAAAAATTGTCTCTGAAGTTTTTTGTACTTCATTAATTCATCATTTAAACTGGTCCAGTTAGGAAGTAGAAATAATACCAGGCAGCTTACTCAGTGAGGTGCACATAATAAGTAAAGTATAATTATGCATTTTGATGCTTTGCTTTATGGCAGCTGGTATGTCTGTACATTCGGGTGGATATTGAGCACAGTTTGAAGAAGGCAGACTCTCTTTTGGAATAGGGCAGCACAAATACATGGTGCCATTTCCTGAGGTGAAACAAAGCCAGGCAGACTGGTGAGAAATCCTGGCTTTCTGTAGGTCAGTTTCCCTCACTGATCTAACAACAGGATCATCATTAACAGATGTTTAATTGGCTTGTAGAGATAGCAGCTACAAGAGTGGTCAGCACACCCACAGAGGGTAACAGAGGGTGGAGCTGAAACTCTGCCTGTGGCAGCTGGGCAGTGCCTGAAAACCTCGGGGTCTCATTGGACTTGCAGCACCAACCAAGGCTTTGAGAGTGGGTCTGTTTGCTGGAGTGGAGCCTTCACCTTGCAGACCCACAGGTCAAGCATGCAGCATGCAGCCAGCCCTGGTACCTTGTGCTCCTCTGGTTGATGGGCACTCAGTACCCACTGTCCCAGACAAACCACAGTGCGAATGTAAATGAGTGAGTTTTGGAGGAAGAAATACTTATTATCTCAAAAAGCTAATGTGGTAATTGGTGTCCGTGAATCCCTGTTACCACTGAAAAGTTGTTTAACATAAATATGACAACTAGATTTTGGTCTGACTTAGCCCCCTCACCCCAGTTCTATAGCAAAGGAAAAAAAAGAGAATATAATAGAATAGTTCAGTTGCAAGGGAGCTACAGTGATCATCTAGGCCAATTGTCTGGAATATGAGTATGAATTTATCCTCTGTAAATTGATCTGTCTGGTCTATTTTCTAATCTGTATATTTATTTTTTACAGCATTCTGCATTGTTGCATTCACAGTTCAATTACTCATTCTGCAAGGGCGCAAAGAATCTTTCCCTTTATGTGCTATAAACTTCCTGCTTGATGATTTCCCAGTATTTCACTTCACAGTTGTGTTACTAGAGAAAGAAAAAATTTCAAACCCTATGCACCTTTTTCATGTCCTTCTGGATAACATTGTCATCAGTCTCAGCAGCACGGGAGCATTCCCAGTGCTGTACCCCAGCCTGGCTGTGAGATGAGGCACAGGCTGTCCTGCAGCACAGCACAGTCAGACAATGAGGGTGGGATCCTCTGCTGGAATACAGCTCCTGAGCAGAGCACAGGGACCTGTGCTAAAGCTTCCCACATCTTTCTTTGAAACTGGACAGCTGCAGGCTTTCTAACCTTGTCTGCCCCAAGTAACTAAACCCCAGAGATGAGGGAAATCCTTGATACAAGGAGAGGCAAAGCCCCCAGCTACTGCCCTCTGAAAAGCCAGTGTCATGTGTAAGAGTATCACAGTGCTTGATAATGTCATGGTCCTTTTCTGCTACCTGAGCCATGAAGGACACAAACTTGTACTTGTTACTAGACCTCAATCAAGCCACCCAACTCATCCTTCCTCCAGCAGCTCTGCCTTGCTGGGCTAGCAGTTTGTCTTTGGAGCTGATGTGCTTTGGCATGGGTCAGAAGGATGGTTTCTATGGTTGCTGCCACTCCATTAACTCCTTTTCCTTGGCAGATTTCTCTTTCCACTGCTCTTCAACATATGCCATGCAAGGAACCATGTAGGCCTAATTCACTACTCTAATCTGTAATTTGAGCCTTTGCTAACATTTATGAAATTTTAATGAACAGTGCTTGCTGCTACCCTTGAAGTAGTAGACACAGAAAAGAGCTGTTGCCAGTACAGCCATTGGACATGCCTAAGGAGGAAAAGGGGGAATTCTGCTAGAGAATTGCTATCTGCAGCTGCCTACCCTGGGCCATTAATGCAATACATTGCTGCTCAGTAATGCTATGACTGTATTTTACTCCATTACCATCCTCACCATCCTCCAGTACTTCAATTTAAGCACACCAGCATCAGCTGTATGGGACACCACACTGATGCTGCATTAGCATGCGTCTTCATTCTTCACAAAGTTTTGAACTTAGGTGAAGTCTTTACATGTTGATTATTTTGGCAGCCTATATTGTTCTACAATTTATCAGTTGATAACTTTTGCTGCCTCACAGACATTGTGTTTTCCCAAGTGAAGAACCTTTGGCTGAGCTCTGGAAATATATGCGTTTCACAGAAATGAAAAGTTATTAAATCAGTACTGTGGGGGAATGCAGAGGAATGATCCGTTTGTAATTCTGGGAAAAACAATTTAGAACACTGTTTTTAAAGCTTAACAAAATTACTTAAAATCTTTCACAAAAACAACCAACCTTTTTCATCTGGTCTCCAAGGATTTTGTTTATCTTTCAGATCTAGTTGCTGCAAAATACTGATAATGCAGAAATTCCATGAGGCGTTAAATCTCCATCTACCAGTGGCTTGCAGAATTAATCAAATTACCTTTTAAAGTTAATGCAGTCGGTGAGAAGAGTTTAATGATATTCAAAACCTTCATGGTAATAATTACAGATGAAGAGGGTCAGTCAGTTGAGAATTAATGCAAAAAGTGCACAGAATGATAATCTGCATTAATGTATCAGACCGTGCAGAAGGCATTGGGAGAGTGAGCCATGAAAATAAAATTCATTTGCTTCCATTCAGAAGAGTGAAATAAACTTGCTTGTGTGAGAATTTGAAGTAAATGATGAATTTGAAGTTTAAGCCATGCTAGAGAAGAGGTGGCGGGCTGAGAGAGGTGAAGGAAGGGAACACAAGGAGAAGAGAGAATGAGCAGGACTTAAACTGGATCATCCCACAAAATTTGAAGCTGCCAGTCTTTCTATTGGAACTGAAAGACAAAAGCTTTTCCACAAATTTCCTTTACCCTGAGGCTCTTAATCTTTTTGATTTTCTGTATTCTGCATTCATGACTTTTCCACCTTTTTAGAAATGATCAAATATCCTTTGAAGACAGGATTTTAACTGTCCTTTCCTATGCAGTTCATAGTTCTTTTGATAACAAAAAAGTGGAAGAATCTTGAAAGGAAATTCTTAAATATTAATTCAATGTGTCCCCACTTAAACTGAGTCTGGGTAACCTCAGGCTGCACTCAGGTCTCACAAAAATGGCAGAGGAGCAGTCTGTGTCCCAGCAAATGTGGAGCTGAGCACTCATGTGACCCGAGACAATTGCCTCTGAGCACCTTGTCCTTCTGGTGGCTGTCATCAAAAACCATTGTCACTGAGGGTGTCACAGTTCCTGGTACGTGGTTTGAGATGCTGTACAGTGATGTTTCTGTCTGAGAAGGGTTACTCAGTACTGTCTGAAAATAAGCCTCTATTGCAACTTGACTACAACAAATATTTTCAAAATTGAAGTCAACTTTTGAAAATCTTGAGCATCTTGATCATTTATTTCCCACGTACAACTTTCATCATGTGTATGTGACTTAAATACATCTGTTTGTTCTGCTCCTCTGAGAGACATTGTCAGTTGCTATCTTTTCCATACTATTAAATCAGCTCAGACATCATATTATAAATGCTTCCAAAAACTGAGGCAGTGTTGCTTTTATGGTTAATTGCATATTGAACTTTCAGTGTGCTGTTTTCACATTTCAAGCTTCACTGCATGTCAGCCTTCAGATCCTTATTTTGCATGTAAGAAGGGACTATTGAGTGTGCCTGTTGGGTCCCCTGTGGAGAACCTCTTTATATAGCACTGTATGATTATGTAATTGGGCTGTAAGGGTGCAAACCATGTTCCTGCATAACTATTGCACTCTTCAGATCAGCAGTGCTCCACTTGCAGCAGCCAGAAAGGTGTGCTGAAAGTGGATATTTTCAGAGGCCCAGGTTGATCATGGGTGTGTCTCCATTGCAATCATAGAATCTTCAGGTTGGAGAAGACATTTAAGATCATCGTGTTAACCCAGCACTGCCAAGTCCACCCCTAAACCATGTCCCTAAGCCCCACATCTAGATGTTCTTCAAATATCTCTAGGGATAGTGACTCCACCACTTCCATGGAGAGCCTCTTCCAATGCTTGACAGCACTTTCAGTGAGGAAATATTTTTCTAATATCCTGTTTAAACTTCCCCTGTGCAACCTGAGACCAGTTCCTTTGGTCCTGGCACTTTTTACCTGGGAAAAGGGACTGACCCCCACCTATCCACAACCTCCTTGCAGGCAGTTGTGAGAGTGATAAGGTCTCCCCTGAGCCTCCTTTTCTCCAGACTGAACAACTCCAGCTCCCCCAGCTGCCCCTCAAAGGATTTGTGCTCCAGACCCTTCCCCAGCTCCATTGCCCTTCTCAGGACACACCGCAGCACAAGAACGTCTGTGTTGTAGTGAGGGGCCCAAATCTGAGCACAGGATTTGTGGTGTGGCCTCACCAGTGCTCAGTATGTATCTAAAGGGGGAGTGCCAAGATGGAGCCAGGCTCTTTTTCATGGTGCCAACCAATAGGACAAGAGTCACTGCAGAGAAACTGATGCCCAGGAAGTTCCCTCTGGATATGAGGAAAAACTTTACTGTGCAGGGGACCAAGCAGCAGAGCAGAGAGGGTGTGGAGTCTCCCTCTCTGGAGATACTCCAGAACCATCTGCATGCGATCCTGTGCTCTAGGACATCCCTGCTTGATCCCACTGTGGTTCCTTCCAGCCTGATTCTGTGACTCTCAGTAGAGTTGGGCAATCAGTGTCCTGGTCCTGCTGGCCACATTATTGCTGATATAAGCCAGGATGCCATTGGCCTTCTTGGCCCTGGCCACACAGTGGATCGTGTTTAGCCATTGTTGACCAGCACCCCCAGGTCCTTTTCCATCAGGCACCTTGCAGCCACTCTGCCCCCAGGCTGTAACATATCCTGAAGCTGTATCAGATGTGACAATGTG
>WBNQ01063919.1:32672-69011 GCA_013401375.1 Spizella passerina | reverse complement strand
TGGGGCAAGCTGGTTGAAAGTTGCAAAGCTAATTACATTCAACAATTTCATTAGGTGAGATCTAAATTTCATGTTGCATTCTGCTATGCAGACTTAAAATATGTGTCAGCTGAACCTGGCCTCCTTAATTATACAAGGTGACGCTGAAGAACACTTGCTTAGGAAAATAATTGCTTTATAATATTGATTAAATCGAAGTAAATTATTAAATATTATAGAGACGGTAATTTAGATCATAATTTAAAAGAATTACTTGAAACATCATGAAAATCCATAGAAACCATTTATAATCAGTAAAAAAGATCAGAATTTAATTAAATTGTGGACTAAACACAGTATTTACGTCTGTTACGTCCTCTGGCACACAGGTGGGGAATTTTTAGGCAAATTCAATTTACGTATTGATGAATCACACCTGATCTGCAAAAAAATCCCCTGGAGTTTCATGATCCTAAGTAGGTCTGCCAGGAGTCACTGACAGCAGTCCTGGCTTTAGATTTCCGTCTGCCATCGCATCAGAGCTGTCTTAATTAAGGTATATCTTACTTTTTGACTTAAGACTTCAAATGTAAAGAAAAACGATTTTTTTTTCTTCTTTTGGAGACAAACACTAGGAAAATACTGCTAGTGCTGTAATGTCATCCACAGAAGCCAAGTCACACCTTTCCACAAGACTGAGCACAAGTGATGCTCATGTTTCTTTAGGCACTATTTCTCAAAAGGTTATTTATTTCCTCTTGGGCTCATTTTCATGCAAACACCTCCCGTAAGCAGTGTGTTGGTCTCTACACCTCACCATTCTAAAGAGACCAGAATCCCTCCCTTGGGTTATAGACAAGCTCTAAAACTTCAGCCTCAGAATCGAGACCAAAAGGTTCTTTTGCCTGAGTTTTCTTTTCTAACAAGCACGAATGTCAGAATGTTAAGACAGCTTCCTGTACATTTCAGATTTTGAGAACAAGCACAGTGCTGTTTTTGGCTACAGTAAAAGAAGAAATTAAGGGTATCAAATTGCGTAAAAAGACAAAACTCTCTGAACAGGCTACTTACAACTGACATGATCCAAAGATTTCTTCCTTCTAAGAACTACAGATGTCCCTCCAGCTGTAATAGTGCCAGGAACTAAATTGTGCCTTATAATATTTGGGCACAAAGGAGCTGCAACAAGGTTCTTCACAATCCATGCTTTCTTCCCTCTGTTTGAAGAGTCAAAAATACTACAGTGTGTGACAAACATAAAAGTAGCACTGGCTGCAATAAGTGGCCAACAGGTTACACCAACAGAACTTCTTCAAGTGTAGCCAGTATCCTCCAACTGGGAAACATCCCCAAAAAGGTGCTAGCCAGTGAAAATGAGAAGCATCTTTGCAGATGTTTTTACAGAGGAATATGTACTCTCTTACAAAGGAAATTGTAACCGTAACAAAATATATTTATAGTACTCTTCACCAAGCTGTTAGTGCAGAGGTAACAAAATATTTCTATTAACATGGGGAAAAGTGAGAGTAGTCAACTTGTGAGGCTAGAATTTTATTGTTCATAGGTCAATACATAAACATAACATATTTGCCAGAAACTGAAAATAAGACCTGCTGACATTAGGTCAAAATTTTCATGGCCCAAGAACTCCCCTTTTATTCCAACATACAGCAAAAGAGTATGGAAAGTATAAATTTCTTACTGTTAAATCAATTTTACTGTTAGGGAACATTTCTTTTAGACCACATTTAACAGATCAATTTGGAAAAGAGGTAAACAGACTAATAATGCACACAACAGTAGGACCAATTTATGATCCTGGGGTTTACAGCATGCCATCCTGAATTCCCAGTTTCTGTGCCAATCGTACAAACTTCCAAGAGATGACCACTAGGAGCTCTTCTGGACAGACCTTCATCTGCAGTACAGGAATTCAGCCACCAGAAGAAAGAGACAGCTATATTGCCATTCAACAGTTTTATAAATCTAGTATCAAAATAAGCTAGCTATTATAGCCAGTCAACATTAAAGCAAGGAATTCTCATGTGTACTCCAGGAGGAGACTGAAGTTCATATGGGACAAAGTCTGCATAGTTCCCATATCTTGTCTCCTTTACACTTTTTGGTCATCTAACCTGTGAAATCCTGCTTAATCTTTTCTGATACTTCTGTCCAGGTCAAAGTCATGATTGCATTTAGGGCCACACACAATTTATTCACTTCTTCTGAAGATGCCACTAAAATAAAATTTATGAACCATAACAGAAAATTGATGCATCTGAGCAGCACTTCATGAAGTAGTTTGTACTCCTATCTGCCTATGGGATACCAGTTCAAAAATTACTTTCCTTACTATGCAACAACAGTTTAAAAAAAAATTAAGTGAAAGTAAGAGTTGAACTGCCATCAAACCCCTTAAAAAGCAGGTAGGACTATTTTATTCATATATATTAAAAATAATTTACTTTCCCAAAATAATGTACAATTAGAAGAAGCAGTTCAGACTATTTTAAACACAGAGCTGGAAAGTGTTTGAAGAAAAACTAAGACTGAATCACATTGCACTGAACCAATATGCTGAAATGCTTTAAAATTGTCACTTGGAGCATTACTGCTTTAATCATGAATGTTTATTTAATATGTGCACTAGGTAGTCTGTCAGACAGTTGCAAAGTTGAGTCTGTTTACTTTTTCCTGCCAGTTCCACCACCTGCAAGCATGGTGGCCACCCGAATGAAGATGTTCAGTGTATCAGTGTAGATACCCAGGCATCTAAAAAACAAGAAATTACAGTTACTGCTGTTGAACAGACACAAAATTATTTGGTGTTTCACACCATTATACTTCATTTTAGGAGCCTGCATGAACTATCTTTACAAAACCCAGCTATGACTGCCCTCAGTGCTTTGTATGTCAAAAAACACCTGTGTTTTGTTCTACCACCTCTGCCACCAAGAACTATTTACAGAAATCCTAACAGACAGTATCCTGCTCTCATACAGGAGCCTCTGCTTTTATATTGAACTTTAATCTGCTCATCCCCAAGAATTTTCAAGAAGATCAGTATTACTCTGCTGTAATTAGAATAAAACAGAACCAAAGGAAGTAAGAATTCACCCAGGATCAGACAGACATTTACAAGAAAGTTACTTGTTGATTGACTTACTGAAGGAAGAGTCAATCCTTCCTTCCCTATCACACCACTGCAGGTTTTCTATTTAGTGACAAAGACTAATAAATATTAAATGACTATAGGAAGATTAACTTTTTTTCCTCTCAACTGATTGTGGCAGTTATTTTCAGTAAGCAGGTATAAATTCTGCCAGCAATGCTTTAGAAAACAAAAGTACATTTTAGAATGCATTGCTGGAGGCATGTGACATCACACGCTCAATTCTGTTTCTCACAATGACTTCAGTTTTAACTTCAGCAGCTATTTCGTCGCTGCTGTTTTCAAACCCTGTGATTCTTCACATTGAACAGCAATACACTCTCAAAAGGCTATTTTCAAAGCATGCTTCAATGTAACTTGAGGCAAACTCTTGCCCAGCCCGCAGAGCAGCTGTGGAGCAGAGAACACTTACGCGTTGATGGGGTCGTATTTGACCACACCGTAGAGGGGCAGAGTCTCGGCCCGTTTGATCACCAGCTGTGTGTCATAGAGCAGGAACATGCTAAACAGCACCAGCCCGCCATAGACCGCCACCGAATACAGCCCGGCGCCAAAGGCAGAGGTGGGAGGCAGGAACATGGATCCTGGAGAGCCAGGGACAAAGGTGGTAAAGATCATTACCTGCTACTCTGGGTTAGCTCAAACTCCAGTCACCGGAGCACACATTGGCCAGTAAGCATTCAATTCAATTCTCAGTCTGTGGTGCGTGTTTGATACCAAGAGCTTTAGCATGCACACTGAAGATGTCACATACACAACCTGACCTGTTCATTCTGAACACCCCAGGGAACTGTGTGCATTTTTCTTTAGGTTAAAGTACCTATGACTACAACAATGACTAAAACACATTAAGGAAAACAAGCGGCTTGAGAACTAAGATCACATTTACTGCCTTCCCTACTCACTGGCAGTATCTAAAACATAAGGCACCCCTATCAGCTGTTTGCCAGACTAACATCTGCCAGAACCATAACTTCACATTCCTTTTCAAGAACACATATGGCAGAACATTTTCTGCTGTACTGGAGTTGCAAGGGCTATATTTAAGACAAATCTTCATTGAGCAGACCAGCCTGCAACTGTGAGCTGCACCATAGCAGCTTAAGTTCATAAACCACTTTATATGACAGAATTGAAACAGTATCTTACCGATTGAAGAAGCAATAACAAAGCCTAAGCCTATGCCAAGTGGTGCTCCCATGTTCAGGAATTTTTCACTTGGAGCACACATGGCCACAGTTGAGAGCCCCCCAACAATTCCAGCAGTGTACCAGGCAGCTCTGATCAGCAGAGGACCACCAAGGAAGGCCAGAGGAGCCACCACTGCACCCATGACACCTAGGCAAAGCAAAACAGAACACATGTAACACTTGGAACACCACATGCCAAACCCATTTAATTTTCATCTCCAGCCAGATGGCATGGCTCCAAGTAATCCACACACTACAAAACACCAATGCACTTCATTGTGCTCTTATCTAGAAGGAAGCACAATAAATTAGCAACCTTAAACTCCATTACACACTTTTATTTAGCACTAGAACACTTCAGGGAGTTCATATTGGGAAAGAAAGACTAACAAAAGTCAACATACTGATTGGTTCATAACAGCTGGTAAGAAGAGATATTTAGCAGAGACTTATCAACTACATAATAGCATTAGAAGCATGCAGCACTTAAAAGCAGGACAGATTTCTGATACAACAATTAGGCAAGTAAGTCAGATTTTTTTTTGCTAGAGGCTTGTAGGAAATGTGTATCTAGCCCATTAATATCTCATTAGGTTTTTTCACTTAATAACAATTGCTACAATAAACATAATATTTTCTTGGCAGACATGTTAGCTCTGGAGAGGCAAATATGATTCCAGTGCCCAACCTCCACATGTCTTTTCTGAATTTCAAAATATTTCTATCAAAACAGTTTTGAAAAATGAGAGCCATTATTGTTTGAAATTGGTATCATTAGTGAGAAATTGAGATGTGTGTCCATGAGGTATTTCAGCTGTGAGTGAGTACAGAACAAAAGTAAACTAATACTAAAGTATCTTTTTTTTTTAAAGTCAGGTTTCAAATGCCTCCAATCCCACACAGCTGAAGAATGGTTACTGTAGGCAAGAGCACTCAGAGAAGTGGTAGTGTTAGACAGCAGTGACAAAACCAAAGCAGCCATGAAACCATCTAGTTTCATTTTCAGTGTGTATGTACCTCAAGTTTAACTTGAGCATGACTTTCAGAAGACTATGAAAAAACTGGACTCCTGTTAAGGACACTTAAGACATCTTTCCCTGACATTCAGGAGTTGTCTCTGATCTCTGAAAAACCTCAACTCCCCTACAGCAGTATATAAAAATTTACTTTAAAGCCAGAATTTTATTAAAGTAAGCATTTGGTCACACTCAAGCACAGACATCTCTACAACAAACACTGAAACCACATACCTGAATGCAGCATCCATGCTGCATGTTTAGCTACGAGATTATTTTCATAGGATATGGTCCTGACCAACATTCCAGCACCAATCATGGCTGCAAAAGTTGCACCAATTGCCTGAAGAAACAGCATTACAGAGCTTAAGTTAGCATATGGACATATAGTCTCTGTTCTAATCTCCTAGTCTAAAAGGCAACACTGATTCTGAAAACAGCAACCTATCCACAACTGGAGGGAATATTCATCGATTCCACTCCTGAAAGGTTACAGTCAAATCTTTGCAGATCTTAGCTTGCAGTAATTTTCATTTATTTTACTCAGTTTTCCAGAGACCCAAATTCAACAATGAAGTTGGCAACTCTCTTGCCTGGGTAAAGTAAAATAAGGCAAATCCATGGTTCTGCCCTCACGCTCAGGAAGGTACCTGAAATGTGTTAGCCTTCCTTCTTTTCTTGTACATTTCTCTATCTAAAACCAACACCTAATTTACTGGCCTTTGCTACCAACGATTTTTTAACCTTGGTGCCTCTTCTTACTCACGATTCCAACTAGAATCATTCAACATCTACCAAACTGGTCAGAAGTGTACAACTTTTATCACCAATGACACTTTATCGAATTCACCTCCCTAACCTATGTAGGTGTTGGCATTTAAATGTTAGTGTTTCACTCCACATAACACACTGAATACATACTAAGCCTACCAGTATTGTTTCAGCCTTGGCAAACAGAGACAGCTTTAAAAGTGCCACAGGGCAGAGTAAGAATGCACAGGGACCACAGTCTCTATTTACAGACAGCAATAGAATTTGTGCCACTACCTTTAGGTAGCTATTTCTAAGAGGTTCTTACTTGCACATATACAGCTGGTAAGGGTAGTAATAGTGGTTTTTGCTCATGTAATTTATCTTATCTTTGACAAACTACCAGTATACAAAACACATGTCAGAATGTGACTACAATCACCAAATCTTACATCATAAAGTATTATCAGGATACCTGAATAGTCTTTCTGGATAAGGACACTAATGAAGGTTAAGTTTTGCCTTACTTTCCACCAAGTAGTTACATTTCTTGGATTTTTTAATATCAACCATCATTTGGTGGCATTCCTCAGCAAATACCTTTATTTTTATAACAAAGCTTACCAGCCAGGAGCCCTTTGTCATGAGGTTCATGATTGCAGGAGTTCTGCTCACTGCTGCAGCAGACAGAGCTGTCATGCCAATGCTGCCCGCAAAGTACATGTACGTAGAGTGAATTCTGTCCTTCACATACTGTGGCCAAATACTGCAAAAGAAGCAGTCACACAGAGCTGTGCAGTTACCAGGCTCACAACAGAGAGCAGCTAAAAATACAATCAAGCTGTTAAATGCATTCACAACCATGGATATAAGGGAGGTTTCATTATAATGATGAGGTCTAGCAACTTCTGCCATGAGTTTACTTTACAATGGGGACTGAACTTGTCAGTCTTGTTGATTTAATCTAATATTAACTCAGTAGAAACACTGAAAATTACAAATAATGCTGACTATAATTCAATTCTAAGCAGGAAGCATGCATAGAAAACAGAGTAATGAATGTTTTTACCAGAGAAAAATAAAAGAATGGTGTGTTGTATATAACAAACTGGTTTCAGGTAAAAGGTCTACAGAATGAGTACTGGCACTGCTCAGCCTACTGAGCAGCTCACAAATTGCTGAGTCATAGTGCACGCGGTTATCTGACACCACAGGACACAAACGTCATTCTGAGAGCTCTAACAATAGCAACAGACCTGGACATGAGTGAGTTTCTGCAGTATCATTTGCTCACACTACAGAAAGAAAACTTTCCCTGCTAACACTAAATTTGAATGCAGTGCATATATTTTTTCCCATTTCGCTCTTTTGACCTGGAAATCAAGACTTGTGCAGAAAAAAAACAGACATAGATCTATAACAAGCTTCTCACAGACACAAATGGCACATGCTCATTATAAATGCTGACTGCCATTTCCGACTGCAAAATAAAGTAAAATATCCCCAACACACCTCTCCCAAGCCCATGCTTATTACTACCCATCTTTCAAGTGTAACTATACAGTTTTGCCATTAGCCAGGGTTTTTTTTTTGACCAAGAAGCAATTCACTGAAGTTTTAAAAACATGCTTATTACATAAAAGCTTATGCCAAGATACTGTGTTTAATGGAGACTTTTTTAACAACTGTATTAAAGTTAAACGAACAGTCTCATAAGAACACCAGGGAAACTGGTCTTAGCAATGCTTTTCAGAAGACCACACTCCCTAAGTTATCTGGAGCACATCTCATAAAACAAGTTTATATACTCTTCACATTAGATTTAGCAAAACAAACTCACTCAGGTTACTAATATCCGTTTAAGGCTGAATAATTCTAACTTTGCTTTAAAAACCTGCGGAGACACAGGTGGGGATTTACTCTTCAGAGCACAGAAAAACCTGAGTGTAGACTGGGACAGCAGCTACAGAGGAGGTTTGCTGCACTGGAGAGGGAAATAAAGCACGTTACTTACGCAGCCCTTTCGATAGCCCCAGTCCCACTGGACAAGCCCAGTCCATAGTAGCACAGGGCTCCCAGGCCAACAGCAGCCCCTCCAGCAACAATGAACTTCCCCAGGCGATCAGCTGGGGAAAGAAATAAAAACACACACTCATTAAAGCTTCCTCTTGGACAGTTAACAACATCCTCATGTGAATTTCGATCTATCTGCAATAGCTGCTCCGCTTTACCCCTTCTTCTAAAAGCTTCACCTTTTTTCAAGTCAGTTTACTATCAGTTTCAGTACTGAAAAACATATTCCTTTGAGGAAGTTTTAAGTTCATGTTGAAAGATTCTCAGTGTTTAAAGCAGAGCTCCTCTACCTTTAAGTGCAGCTTCTGCAGATGGCTCAAATGCTGCATCTTTCACATCCTGGCCAAGTTTTCCACGCCTTGAACCCCATCTTGCTCTGGTGGCATAACTCTGTTAAATTCAGAAATAACATAAGAAATATTTAATGAAACAAAATAGAAGATAGTCTTACCAACTTACTTGCTACACTTAAAATTGTTAATTAATCTCTTATTAATCTGTGTTTACCTTCATACATACAAAGCAACTGTGCCCAAGGAAAACAAGTGAACATTAAAGTTTAGGAATCTTTGTGAAAAACATTAACATATTTTAGAAACACAGAACCAATGCAGTGATGCTGGAATATTCAGACTGCATTTCTTCTACTTTAGTCCCACTGTACTACACACTGCCACAGGCCTCTCTGTTAAATATAAAAACATAATCATTGCTTTTTTGTTTTGTAAAAAAGTCTTTTGCTTTCTATGCTAAAACACCCTTCATGCAAACACTTCAATGTAAAAAAAAATTCTGCACAATACTTTGCTGCTATTTTAGAGACACTAAAGCTGGAAAAGCAGCACGGATTTCTTGCTTTCATGTCTAACCTTGATTTATAGAACAAACCTTGAATGAAGGCCTAGAAACTCAAGATTTTTAAGGTCAACAAGCTCCAAGTAATTATGCTGCTCAAAGTCTTGGTGAGTTGCAGGAGCAACAGAGAATACACTCATATTAAATTCAAAAACAACTTTATGTTTTTTTACCATTTTTACAGGAATTTTTAAATTAAAATTGCATCTGAGCAGTCAAGGACTCACATCAAGCTACATCAGCTAGTGCTGAGTTTGTTTCAGCACTAAAATAGAAAATCTACAAGCATTACTCTCATCAGGCATTAGAGCACTGCAATTCAAGGGGTTTACCAGAGCCCTTCAATTTGGTTGTGCTTGGCAGCTAATGAAATCCAGCCCAATGCTAGAAAACTCACAAACAAAAAAGCCCCCCATGTACCTACAAACTTAGAATGCTTAAGAGAAAAATACAAAAGAGGTGAAGAATTTGCCACTAGCACTTTCATCAAGGTGGCAGAAGAGCAACAGCAGCCCCTAAGAGTTGTGAGCTGCAGGTCTGAGACATCCTCTGAGTGTGATTTCTAAAAATGCTGCTTAGACCTGTGACTGTCCTGCTGTAGCTCCAAAACTGCTCTAACCTGCACCACAGCTATGAACACATATTGGGACTAAAATAATAGAAAAGAAATTGTTTAATTTAATGTTACATTTAAGACTCTAACTTGGGAACAGGTAGGACAAGAATTTCTGTTCTTCCCACCTTACCTAGTAAGGCCTGTCCATCCCTAACTACCTCTTTTGCCCATTAATTTCAAGACACAAGTCAGTCATTGAAACAGATTTCACTTACTCTGCTCCAAAACCCCTGTGTTTAGACTGAAGAACACTTTTCCTTCAGTAAATTAGAGCAGGTGCCTCAAACAAGCAGAAGGCTCTGCTCATTCACATCAGGTACTCCATGCAAAGTGATTCTTTTAGCAATACACTGAGCCCTTTAAAATATGTGCAGTCAGGGCCATCAGAAGGAGAGTTACCTTACCTGGCTAGGCTGCCACAGCCTGTATGCCTTTATGCTGGAGCTCCTCAAGGCTGGGGAAGCCTGAGTGATGGTGGGGCGGATGGTCTGGCATGGCAGTGCCCTCAGGCACACCAGCCTGGCAGCCAGCATGGTTGCCGAGATAACTTAACACACCGTGTTCCTGCAAATGCACAAGAAAGTGTGTTTTCCTGTTTTGTTACATGGTTTTCAGACAGGATGCACAAACTACTTACTCTCAACTACAACAGAAATAATAAAAACCAACCAACCAAAGAAAATCTGTAGTAAAAACAGTATTATCACTGAAGTACTGTAATAGGAGGTAAAATCTTATTGAACACACAGTTTAACTTTGCTTTCCCTGTATTTATACCTGTGTAAGTCTTTAATCAGAGACTTCTTTCTCACAATTAACTCAAAAACAGGATCATATTCCACTTTTCATATGCACAAATTAAATCAAGACTTGTTATGTACTTATGTTTGAGTTACTTCAGAAACTAACCTTCGTTTTGAGACACAACACTGCATGACTGCTCAGCCCTCCAAATTTACCTAAAACTCCATAGAAGTATAAACCCAAGTGAGCAAACAGCACAAGATGTACGGTGGAATACAGTCAGAGAGAGATTGTAAGCTGTCCTTTAAAGAATCAGTTAGCTTTACGGGCACAGCATTCAGTCAAGGTCACAGCCCAGAACACAGCTTCAGATCATCCTAAGCAGTTCTGACCAGAAAACAGTGACACCACTCACGGGTAACTCACAGCACCAGCAGAACCAGCCTGTGTGTCCCACCGGGAGCATGAAATTGCCAGCTCACTGCCACAAATGCTGCACTCATACAAAAACACCCAAGGCCTTGGAGCCATATTAATGTCCTTTAACTACAGTTACACACAACCCCTGATACCACGGAACTACCGGGGCCTTTTTTCAAATGACCGGTCATACCTTATGGGTGCGGAGTTCAGCATAAACTAAGAGTATTCTAAAGAAAGGCAGGTTTAAACAGGGGCGAGAAACAAGCACGCAGAGCACTGGGCAGCTCGCATGAATCACAGAGGAGTGACTGAGCATATAACAATGCTGCTGCTGGAAGGTCCCTTTGCTGTGCAGCAGTTATGAAATGCCGCGTTTGTAACGGGAAGTTACACGAGGTACGTCCCGACTGTGCCACCAAACGCAGGGATAACATGGCCTGCGGGAACGGGCAGGGCCAACTCGGGGATTTTTACTTTTACCTTTACTTTTTAGGAATGGGCATTTAGAGCAAGGCAAGTTCAAGTGTTTTACCAAGAGCAAGGAGGACGGAGAGCCGAGAGTTACGACCAGAACAACACTCCCACACATCAACTGGCAGCAGCGTAACGTAGCGCCGGGGAGTCACTGCCGCACCACAGCGCGCACAAACCCCTCCCAGCCCCGGCAGGGCGGCGCCCGCGCCCGACTCAGTCCGGGCCCTCTCCGGCTTTTTGCTGCCCCCGCCCGGCCCCCGCCCCGGCCCCCAGGGGCCCCGCACCTGCCCCGGCCCGGCGCGGTCCCGCCGCCTCCTGCGCGCTCGGCCCCGCTCCGCCGCCGCACCAGGCCCAGCCCCCCGGCAGCGGAAGTGACGACAAGCCACCCCGCCGGCGACTGGCTCGCTCCCGCCACGTGACTCAGAGTCCGCGGCCGCCATTGGTCGGCGGGGCGGTGACGGCCGCGCCGCCGCCATCTTTAGCCAGGGCAGCGATGGTTCTGGAAGCGCGCGGGCGGCGCGCCGGCAGGGGGCGCGCGCCCGGGCGGGGGGGGGTGCGTGAGGGAGCAGTGCCGCCATGGAGCGGTGCCACCATGGAGAGGTGCCGTAGCTGCCGTGAGTTACGCGGCGTTACACTGCCGGCACCCTGACCGTGCCTGCAGCCAGCTCACGGCATGTGCCGCCTGTGCAGTTCAGTCTCGTCCTTCCCAGCGTGTCAGAGAGCTCAGGAGCTTTGCGGTTCCTGTCCTTACAGCACAGCACTCCCCTCTGTAACCCCTTTGGAGTTAGGTCTCTCTTCTTCCTTGTGGGTACAGTGCATGCTCTAAGGCTGGTGCTCGCTTGCTGGATGAGCACAAAAAGCAGCGTTGTGTATGTAAATTACAAAAATGGGCGCTGCCCGCTCTTACCCCGCTCTGCAGGGGTGCTCCATAGTCCTTCCCAGGCTAAGCGTTCTGTTCTGGGCTGAGCCATCTCTCTCTACGGGCAGCTTCCTTCCAGTCTCACTCCAAATGGAGCTCTGAGATTTCTTTTCCAAGTTGAATCCTATACTGAGCCTTAGGAAGGACAGAGCAGCACTTCCCTGTACTATCAAATCCTCAAATCGATATCAAATTTTGCTTTGGGAGCCCCTTTCCAGCTCCACTCTCCAGCCACAGCGGTGAAGTTTCATCCTTACCACTACATATGGCCATGGTTCTTCACTGCCAAGTAAAATAGACTGTGAATGGTCTTGAGCAGGATCAAAGACAAATATAATAAAAAGATGTGTTGAATATAGAATTAAATCCAGAAACAGAATGAGAGTTACAGATACACTTTTGAGAATTGTGAGATTAGCCTTTCTGTATCTCAGAGTCTCCTTGTTTAAACTATGAGAGGAAATACAGTTAACTGCTAGTTCATGAAATGAAAGTCAGGATAAGAGAGATTAGAAATGGAAGAGATCTCAAAGTGCACCAGCATGTAAGATCATGGGGAGGAATTTGAATTTAGGAGAATGAAGCAGAAGAATATGTGACAGAAGGGTGGAAATTCCATCAGAGGAGGCCAGACCTACTGGGGTTTGAGATCTGATTCTTACTTACTTTGACACTTGTTTGCTTTCTGTTGGAGTAAGTGACAGTCCAGAGCTTTGGTGTCCATTGTATTGAGGTCTCCTACAACACAAGAAAAAAAAGTCAGTTTCAGGCCATGAATGTGTTGTTTATTTAGAGATTTGTAGTGCTTATTTCAGAGTTTGTAACACTCTATAATTGTTAGGTACTAAAGGATTCATTATAATAATTAATATTTAAATTTATAATTAAGTTATTAATAGTAATAATTTATGCAAGGAATCAAACTTACCTCTTTTACTACAGCATATAATCATGTAAAGAACTCTCCTGAGACTTTCAAATAAGATACTCATCCCAGCTTTCCCCCAAACTGTTTCTTAAATAGATAATTTTGTCAGAAGCGACCCAAATCTACCCATGGCACACCCTGCAGCAAAGTCATCTGTAGAAGCCTTCTCACAGAATTTCCTTTGCTCCTTGATGGTGAACACCTGTAAATGCTCCAGGTGGCCAAATCCCTGTGTGAGCGGGGCAGCAGCAGCCCCTCAATCCCGGGGGTTTCTCGGTTGGAAGCAGCTGCTTGGATCCTGCCTGGGGTGTCCCTGCACCTCTCTGTGGGGCAGGACTTCGGTCCCTGTGTCCCCAGTGATGCTGCAGAGGTGCTGAGCTGTGCTCTGAGCACTGCAGCTCCTGTGACAAGAGCAGGGTAACAGCAGGAGGAGAGGCTTGGAGGGGAGGCAAACACCCCCATCACAGAATCACAGAGTAATGAGGTTGGAAGACACCTCTAAGATCATCGAGTCCAGCCTATGCCCTAACACCTCAGCTTGACTATAGCACCAAGTGCCATGTCCAGTCTTTTTATAAACACATCCAGAGATGGTGATTCTACCATCTGGGAAGAGCATTCCAGTACTTTATTATTCTTTCAGTGAAAAATTTCTTTCTAATATCCAACCTGTACCTTCCCTGACACAACTTGAGACTGTGTCCTCTGGTTCTGTCAGTGCTGCCAGTGGAAGAGACCAACCCCAGCTGTCTACAGCCTCCCTCCATGGAGCTGTAGAGAGCAATAAGGTCACCTCTAAGCCTCCTCTTCTCCAGGCTAAACAACCCCAGCTCCTTCAAATGTTCCTCACAGGGGTTGTGTTCCAAGCCCCTCACCAGCCTTGTTGCCTCCTCTGGACATGCTCAAGCCTCTCAACATCCTGCCCAGAACTGGACACAGTGCTCAACGTGTGGCCTCACCAGCGCTGAGCACAGGGGCAGAATGACCTCCCTGCTCCTGCTGGCCACACCATTCCTAATGCAGGCCAGGATGCCACTGGCCTTCTTGGCCACCAGGGCACATTGCTGGCTCTGGAGCTCCAGAGCCCTGCACCTCCCTGGGGTTGTACTCAAACGCTCCCTGCATCCAGCCCCGGCTCTGGTGCTGCTCAGCGCCTCTGTTCACAGCCTGGCTGGGGGCACAGAGCTGCCCTCAGCTTTGCACTGGCACAGGAGTCGAAGGGTGGGTGCTGCACTGGGTGGTTGTGCTGCCATCCAGGGGGAAGAGCTGCCGGAGAACTGAGCAAACAGGAATGTCGTGCACCTCAGCGAAGGGGAGTGCAGGGATACTGTTGCCTTGCCCTGAAAGTGAGGATCCCAAGTAATGCTGTATCTCCCAGGAGACGCCATGGGGTGTATGTTCAGCCAAGCACCCTGCCTTGCCAGCCACCTGCACTGGGACAGCAAAAGCACACTTACATTTAGCTCTCTGCAATCCTGGAATGCCATGGGCACCCCAGCAAGCCCATTGTTGTGCTAATAAATAGGGTCAATGTCAGTTCTGAAGCTTATGCTTTTAACTTGGCAGCTCTGGCACCCTCCTGCAAGGAAAAACATCTCAGTCATTCACATGGCTGTGTTCATCACCAGGAATGAAATAAATCTGTGCTTAGCACCATTTCTCCCTTGGTAAACTTTGCCATTGAAGTTTTCAAATTAGCTCTGAAGAAAAATATTTTGAAGGTTTTCTGGCTGTGCTGACTCCAGCACTCCAGATATCTCTCCCAGCAGAGTACAGGGGACTGTTGGACTTAATCTGTTCCTGGTATCCATGACAAATGAATATTCATTAGGCACACAGAGCTTACTTTAGATTAGATATCATTAAACACTGCAGTGGGGAGGGAATCTGGGGAGACAGTACTGATGACTTTCTTAAATCCTGGCAAGAAAAAAAATGCCGTTAAATAGAATATTACTTTACCATGGAAGAATAAGTCCTTCTGTGCAGAAATTTGTGCACCAAGAGCAGTGCCAGGAGTGAAGCAGTATCCATATTTTCTACAGGTGTGATAATTGTCAGGGTCTTGGATTATTTGGCCAGATCTCAAAACATCTCCAATAGACAGCAGCCTCATTTCAGGGGTACTGAACTGTTCTGGCTCTCAGGTGTCTTCCCTCCTTTGTGGTGTCAAGTTTTCCCCTTGTTAGTTTTAAAAATTATTGCACTGAAATTTGTACTGCAGCTTGTATATTTTGAGGACTTTCATTAAGCAAAATTAATTCCAGTCTGGAGTTGGAGAAAGGTTGTCTGCTATAAAGAATTTTACATGTTTTATCTGGTGCTAAAATAAAATGAATCCACCATGGCAGACACTTGTGGTGTCAAATAGTGTCTTCTGGCTATTTAAGGAGTAGCTGGATGTTTTTGTGTGTAAAAATGCTGTTTTGATTACAGGAAAAATATCCTTTAATTTCCACAGACATTTAAAAAAATTATATATACATTTGTATAAAAAACCATGTAAGAATGGAAAACAAACTATCTGTTTGCAGTCTCTGCATCAGACTCAAAAATCAAACAATACATCTCAAATAATAAAAAGAGCAACTGTTTAAAATGTGTATTTTCATACTGCTAGGGTGTTCTGCTGTTGTCAGTACTTTTCATGACAAACAGTGCTCTGAGCACACACAAGTGTGTTCAAACTTAGAACAGAAAAAACTCTTTCAGGTAGAATGCGTGGAAATCTGCATGCCTGGGAGCTTTGTTGGAGAAATAGGTTCTTTTGGGGGTTTCTTCAGTCAATACAATATTTTCCTTCTTGGGCGTGCTAAAGAAAGGAGCATCCTATCAGGCTATGTTGATAAAGAAGCTTATGTTCTTCAAAGCCCTAAGGGGGATAAAAACTCTAAACATCCATAACTGCTGAAAAATTCCCGCATTCAGTTTTTTTGATTATTCATATTTAGGCCATGTTTTTAGAAATTACTTTGTTTTTCTATTTTCTGAGAGGAAACATCACCCACACTGTATTGAACATTCTTTTGTAGGTTTAATTCTCTAGGGCCATATCAATAATCCTGATGAAGCTGTGCCTCTAATCTGCATCTGCTCCCTCAGGGAAGAGGCACAGCTCCCTCTGTCTTATTAGCAGTATCCCTTGTTTGGCCTGGCACCCCATTTCCTCTTACTCCCTTTCACAGCTTGTGCCCACCTGGCCTTTTCTCACCTCTTGTGACAGTCCCTTGGCCTGCCCTTGGTCACAGTTCCACCACTCTTCTGCCCCCTGCCAAACCTGCCATGTTTTGTCCTTGCTTTCACTCTGTCCTTCCCCATTCTGCACTGTCCCTTGTGTCCCAAACCAGCTGAGATTCATTCTGCCCTCTGCAGTTTGTAGACATTTAAACAAATGCCTTTTGCCCTGTCAAATGTTAATACTTAACTTTATCAACTACTAAAATAACCTGCCAAAACCAGAAGTTTGATACCAAGACCTGTCTTCTCCATTGATTATGTATCTTGTGTCTCATTTGGAGAATGGGGGCTAGAGAATGCATTTCTATTCCCACATTTACCAAGGCTACAATACAAATAAATAAACTTGGTAAAATAAACTTGGATGTCAAATCACCAGTTCAGTAAATAGCTTAAGCTTGTCAGTAACTATGTGAGTAACACTCCCATGTATTAAACTCAGAGTAGGTGCCCAGAACTTGTTTCTTTAGTTACTCAGGAGAAGAGCTTTGGTTTCTCAAGTGCTCAGAGATAAATGAAGATGAGTGCTTTGGTGAACAAGGACCTGACATTGTTTGGCTACAAATGAATACATGAGATAGAACATTTTGTTCACTCAAAATTCTATCTGAATAAATTGTACATAAAAGGACATTTCTTTTTATTGAACCCTGTTTTAGAGGCTATACCATGAATTATTTATTTACGTCAGACAATAAAAAACACTAAAACAGTTTAAAAATATTTTTCAATGAAAGGATGAAATCTACATTTACAGCCTGAGACCTCTCAACCTCCAATAAATTGCTATTCATTTTGTTTAAATACAATAAATACTCGTTTTCCTAAGTGCCTGTGAACTCTATGCTGCAGCAAAAAAAATGACCCAGGGCTTTGTCTGAAGTTGCTGCTTGTGCTTTCTAATTACTTTTAACATGCAGAGCACTGTTCTTCTCCAACTTCTTGAAAAAAAACCCTATTTGAAATTCAGTAAGCTTTGATTTAAAGTGATTGGTTTCCACCTGGATGGAGTGAAATTTTCTACTTGCAAAGTTTATTAGTGCATTAAAAGATGCAAATTAATTCATAATTCTTTCAGCTCATTCTCTTGGGAACAATTATACAAGGAAATTATTAATGTACAAGAAAACAACAGTTAAAAATCTCAAAGGGCAACAGAGGTGTGGAATATATAAAAGCATTTAGACCTAGCTAATAGCAGAACTCAGTTATAATAATAACAGTTCATAAACCAATTTTAATTTTTCTCTCTTTGTAAACTGATAGCAGCCACATGGTGCAGACAGGAATTCCAAGGCCCTGTTCTCAGTGAAGGCAGAGGAAACTCAGTGTGAAGTTTTGAACTTGTGCTACCAGGTTTCCAAGGACCCCAGCCAAAGGTGAGGCATCAGTGAGCTCAGCTGTGCCCATGGCTCTGCCCACACATCCCAGGGGACTGCAGACCAGGCTGTCAGCTCAGTGTAAGCCTCAGCACTCTGATAAACAAGCCCTGTGCTTTCCATCTGGATAATGAAATCCCCCGGGATCCAAGCAACATCTGATGAAAAAAGAGCAAACAGACTTGCTTTTTAGGCTTCTTTGATCCACCTATTTTTTGTCCTTTTATTTAAGGTGTTAAACAACCCGGCTGCTTTCCATTTTTCTTTTCATAATTTATCCAGCATGCTTTTAATATTACATATGTGATGAAAATTTCAAATATTTTTACAATCAGAGTCATACCAGAGTCTTATCAGCAGGACACCTGTAGTGACTCTGGGCTATCTGCTTGCAGCACTCCCTGACATATGGCTGTCAGTGAAAAGGCTGAGAGGGAACACATGCTCTCAAAATATTCTAAGACAAGCAACACTACTGAGAGAAGCTCATCCTAAAGAACTTGCCCTTTTGTAACTTTAAGCAGAGCCACATAAACATAACACAGATCAAACCTCTGCTGACATAGTTTAATACACTGGGACAAGACAAACAGAGGCCTCTCATGAACTGAGAACAAGGTTATGTTATGGAGATGCAGGAGTAAAATAACTTGTATTAAACTTGCTCACACATGCCTTTCTCTACGGACTCTAAGGAGTACTGTTTACAAATGAAAAATGTATGCATTTGAAAAAAAAAGATGCTCGACAAATATTTCTCTCTATTTTCAGAATAGCATAAGAACTGAAATAATAAATATCTAAATAATGTGGATTGACAAAATCCTTAAGAAGAGTGGACACATTACTGTTGTAGATCCAAATTGCCCAGACAAAAATCCAGGTTCTAAATATAGCAATATTTATTAAATTTTCTTGTGACAGTGGGCCACTTCCAAAACATCCTCCCTGAAAAAAACTCCCAAATTCCAAAAGAAAGACTTTGTTTTGATGATGCACAGAAAGGAAAAGATAAGCTTCTGCTTGTTAAAAAATGGTAGTGTTGAAAATGCTGGATGAATTCCTGTTCTGTTTTGCTTTTGCAGTTGCATGACTAATGAATGTATTTGCTTTTGCCAAGTGAAAATAAGCTTCCAGGGAACAATTCTATTTCACAATTCAGCTAAAACTACTGAGAGAAATCACTGATTATTACCCATCTAATGCCATTACTCTGTATATTTAGAAGAACATATGGACTCACTGGAAAAATAATTAATGCAAGACCCCTGTGCAACTCAAATTCCACTAGTCTCTTTTAACTATTTAATTCTCTGCTAGTTTCTGCTAAAGACTGAAATCCCCCTGAACTGAAAGAGATGTCAAAGAAGAACAGGAAGAACATTTCTGAGTGAGAATACTGACAAGAGGCCATTATGGTTAAACAGATTTCAAATGAAAATTCAATTATTTTAAAACTCAGACCCATTTTTTTCCTGAGGTTGGAAGAATAACAGTTGTTTTTAAGGCCATGTTTGTTTTAGCCCTTAAAAAAAACCCTCAAAAAAACCATTCCAAAACCAAAAAAACCCACCAAAGCCACAATATAGAAACCCAGAGAAAGGAAAATGTCTTATGAAGAGGTCTATGATATGCAGGGGGCAATAAGAAAGCAGGGATAGAGAAGGATTTTTACAAGCAGAATTTTCATCCTCTAAGACTTTGCTTGAGGCTGTGAAATGTGAAACAAGGTGATGGCATCAGTTTGATTCTGAAGGGTCATGTACCTACATGAGAAAGCTGTGATTTAACTTAACTTGGGATGGCATTTCTGTAACTTTAAGGACAAACAGGACAGAGATAGTCCATGTCACCATTGAAGTGATTTCTTGTAAGGCTAGCACCAAGGTTCAGTGGCTGAGATCCCTCAGCTGGTGCCTCTGTGATATGCCTCTTTGGCAGCAAACCAACAATGTCAGCCTAGCCTATAAATGTAAGTGCCAGATCCATTTTTTTTTCCGTTTGAAGTGCACAATCCTAAAGGACCAGGGCAAAGCCCTGGAGAAAAGAAAATTAGAGTTAAAGATCATCATTGTTCTCAAGAAATTACTTTAGTAGCTCTTCTAATTAATCATGGTCATTCCCTGCCTGTATAGGGACAGAGACAAGAAGTGTCACCTAAGGACAATCTTTCAGAAGGAGTTTTTCCCCTTTAGACACAAGCATAGAGGCTTGACTTAACATCCAAACTCAGAAGGCTGCAGATAAAAAGGTGAGAGCTCCTCTAAATATCAGGCTCTTGTTTGGTTACCGTGTTTTTGGGATTTGGCCCTCAGCATTGTCCTCATTCAGAGACTTGCTGCTGATTACTAGCACAGCAAAACCTGTGATGTGAAAGTGTGAAACTGTGAGACACTGGAAGAAATCACTGTGGAAATGCAGCAATGCCTCATTGATCCAGTGAATTCACTTAGGCCACTGAAGTGTTCCCATCCCTGTTATCAAAGCATTGCTCATCTCCCAGAGGTGGCCAACTGAGACACACCTCAGGTGCTGCAGTTTCCTTCCCAGTAACCAGGAAGCAAATGAACTGAAATTTTGAACCTCAGCATGAAAAATAATCTTTTCTTTGAAATGGATATTGTTTAAGCTGTGATGAGAAATAAGAATGAGTGGTGAGTGAGTGCCATAAAATACCTTGGTTTAAAGATATTTATGGGAAGATTTACTTATTGCTAAATGATGGAGAACAGTTACAATCTGTTATAGTTAATTTACTACTACATAAGTGAAAATGTGCTAAGAGCAGCACACTTTTTAAATTAAAGCTCACTTAATGATTACACAGCACTTGGGAATAACATCTAGTTAAAGAATAAGCAGTAATGGATGTTTTCTATAGAATCATTCCTTTTGGGAAAAATAAGATAACCAAAGCCCTTTACATTTTCTCTCATAACTAAAAGATAAAAATACCAGAAAGAAGAGAAGGAGGGATTTCCTGTTTTAGTGAATACTGGAGTTCTTACTAGGGCTACCATGAGAAGGTCACTGGTTCTGACTCTCCACCCTATTACAGTGGGTTGATCTGAAGGCAGTATTATTATCTTGCTGCATCACTCTACAACAGACTGAAAGAAATCAGATAAAATCCTAGGCTGGATACTACCTATTATCTACCTCTTTGTTATTTTTTTTCTTGTCACCACAGTATCTGAAAAGGTGATTATTAAATCAATAGTAATAACAAAATCCCAAGACTCAGAGAAAAGCTAGTATTTTCCTCTTTATGGAAGTGATAATTTCAGCTGAATCAGGGCTGTTCTTTGGGTAGGGAGTAACCTTGTCCTGGTTTAACCCCAGCCAGCAGCCAAGCCTGACACAGCCACTTGCTCACTTCTGGAACAGCAGGACTGGGGAAACAATCAGATGGGTAAAAGCTGGAAAACTCATGGATTGAGATACAGGCAGTTTCATAGGGAAAGTAAAAGACACACATGCAAGGAAAGAAAGAACATGGAATTAGTTTAACACTCCCCATGGCCAAGCAGGTAATCAGCTATCCCTGGGGAGGCCTCCATCACACCCAGCAGTTACTTGGGAAGACAAACACCATCATTCCAAATATCCCTCCATTCCTCCCTCTAAATACTGAGCATGATGCCAAGTCTGTCATTCAGAGGTGTGAATGTGGCTGAACCCTCATCTATCTCCTTTTCCAAGATGGTACCTGTTCACCAAAATATCACCTTTTTGCATTGAGTACTTCTGCAAAAGAACTTAATTAAAAAAAAAATCTTGAAGAAGCCTCTACACCAATCCCAATATATGAATGTTGGGTATTATTTTTATGACTATCTTCTTACATAGGAGCTTTATAACAGCATTGCTTCTGTAGTTCAGGGGCCATGTGGTGGCCATGCCATGTAGCAGCAGGAGAGGCTGGCTGTGGTTCAGAGCTCAGTCCCCTGTGAGTGGCTTTGCTGGAACCTGCTGGAGCACAGCTTGGTGCTAAGATGGGGAAAGGCAGTTTTGGGACTGTCAACCCTTCACGTGCCAGCGTGGGATGAGAAGCACTGATAGCTGTGGCTCCCTGCACACTGTCTCTGGGTGTGCCAGAACAGCTCCACAGCAGAGGCACTCTGGAGGACTGGAGAGAGTCTCCACTGGATGAAACTCCAGCTAAGTTATCCCAGTTCAAGCTATGAACCAATGCTTGCTTTTTGTCACTGGCTGTCAGAAACCCCTGCACATCCAAGCTCCCAACAGAGCAATGGTAACTTGTAAAATGGATCTTGACTCACTGTGTACATCCATATCTCTGGCACTGATGGTGATACTAGAGAAGCAGATCATTATTTTTCTTTTTATACACATGCAGTAATTGTGTGCTACTGGCCAAGAAGGTTACAAACATATTCACTCATTTTTTAATGATCCTTCCTCAGAATTGGTAGTGCCTGGGATCTTAATGAAGGCCAGTATTCCCTTTGTCTCATAAGAAATTCAAAGTACATTTTTTGTGGTTTGTAGTATGATCACTAAGAAGGCTGGAATTAGTAAAATTACTGTATGATTAAGAGAAAAGCATTCTAGCCTTTTCTACTCATTAACAAAGGAAGACTCTGTATGTAAAGAAGATTGATTAAAAGTTTATATTTCTTTTCATGCAGACACCACAGGTAAGGAATCTGGAAACTGCTCAGCACTGATCAAAATAAGAGCTGCCAAAAGTTGAGAAATTGTCCTGTGGAGAGAAACACCTTTCATCCATCATCAATCATAAATATTGAAGACATGCAGTGGTTTTTCAAACAAGAGTTCTTAATGGTATTAAGGACCTGCTCATGCAGGACCCATGCAAATGCATGTTTGCAAAAGATACTTTTAATTTCAGAATTTTCTCCTCAGATATTGTGGTATTTTCTGGCTGTATTTGTTACATCCTGAAATTCTTTCAACTCAGTGTAGATTTCTGCATTTAAGATGAGGCCCAAGGACAGAGCCTCTTATTCTCCTGTCCTGTGTGCTATGACTTTTTACTTACTTGAAGTGGATAGAGCTCTTCTGATTATATAAAGGCAGCTGTGTTTTTTGGGTTTACAGTGGAAAGTCACTCTCAGCTGTAACTGTGGAGCAAACATAACCTGCACATAATAATGCTGCTATGTAATTTATTAATCTAAAATGTTCCAGCTTACTACAGATACCCATAAAATCATATTGGTAAATGCATAGGCTCTGAAGGGCATATTATACAGAAAAGCTATACAGTGAAGCTGCTGCCTGTGAAGACTTAGCATAACTAGATAATGTGCTTAATAGTATTTATTCATAAAAGGCAGGCTCTGCTCTGCAGTTTCAATCTTACAAATAATTTAGCATGCCATCCAGCAAAGTTGAAATATCCTAGTAGCAAAAAAACCCAAACCAAACAAACATGTAAGGAATTGAGATAAATAATGTCCATATTTTTGAACATGAAATAAATGCCAATGTACAACCTTTAGGTAGGTTATCTATACCTCCTGCATCTGTTTTCCTAAAACTCCAGATCTACCCATTCAGCAAAATGGCACAATGGACTAGTGAAGGTCAAAAATGTACTTGAGGAGCCATAGGTTTACTGAATTTCAGCCTGAAAAGGACTTCTGTACAACACAGACCCTAAAATCTCAAATGATTTCACAATCACCTGTGGAACTTCTTAACAAGGGGAAATCTCTGGATTTTCCTAAAGGAGGACACCCAGTCTGTAAAGGACAAATGGCTAATCCAGATTGAATCTGAGTCCATGGCTGCAATCACAACTGTGGTGAATGTACGGGTCACTTCCAGTCTGTGTGTCTCCAGTTTGCACAGAAAATACAAAACTGTGCTCCCACCACATCTGCCTTGAACTAATTTTCTCCCTTTTCCTGTTCCCATAAGCCCATGGAACCTTGCAAGTATTTGATGATGTATCTTCAGGGCCTCACAGTGTAATTTGGAGCACCTCTGCAGAGTACTGCTGGGCAGCAATAAGGGTACTGATTTCTGTTATAATCTCCCAGAATAACACTGAGAAAATCACTGGAAGGTGGGAATTGCTAAAGGAACCCAAAGGAGCTGGAAGCTGCTGAATATCAGGGATAACTGGTAGTATTTGTTTCCTTTGGCCACTTCTGTCTCACTATCTACCACAGTAGAAATGGGATTTAGTGATAACTCCTTCTAACATGAGCAGGAATAGTTGATTTTAAAACCAAACCAAATTAAATATTCAGTAATAAAATGATCAAGTCACTAAATAATGCATCCAGCTGGCTCTAGTGCTTGACCTTTGCAAAATTCCTTGGAGGTGAAGTGCAAATTATTTTTTTCCCTGATGGTATATTCCTGGGGAAACACTGCTTTGAGAACTCTGTATTTCACAGAGAATCAGCTCATTTTTCAGCTTTAATTATGCATGTTCTTCAGTGGGTGGCCTTCTTCTTTCTTAGTAGGTACTGAATCAATACCCTGGCATAGTGCTAATGGGCACTGTGCTACTTGAGGTGCCATCTTTCAGAAAAGAGACTGAAAGCAAGGTCTTGTCTGTTTTTGATTTTCCTGGCTCTCATGACATTTTTTTCTTTTTTTTTAATAATAAAGGTGTTAGCATCAGTGCCTTGGCCAGGGTCCAAGTTGGATAATTACATTCTGTCTCCCTAAATTTTGCTTTGTGCAGTTTTAATTTAGTATGGTGCCTTCTCCTACTGCCCTAAGTTGTTTTGTGTCATTGCTGGGCACTATTAAATAACCTCCATATTTCCCCTGAGACAGCTGCATTTAAGCTGGGGCTGAGGCAAAGCCTGTACATGAATTCTGTGAACCGTTCCCAGAGAAGCAAACACAAGCTCACTTGCAATTATTACATGCCAATATTTACCTGGACAAACTCCAGCTTCTCTGCTCCCCTCCAGTAGTTTACATTCATTTGGAATTTAAGCACCCAAATGAAAACAGCAGCTGTAGGGAACACTGTCCCTTCTCATGAGGTCACAAGGCTCATGCTTGGGAGGACGTTTTCAGCAGGCAGAGTAGTTTTATCCTCTGTATGAGAACATAAGCTGCTACAAGCAACCTTCCTCTACAACAACATGTGGTATTTAGCCATGAGCTGCAGAGGGATGCTGGGCAGGGTTATCCTGTCTCAGTTGTGTGGCTGCCTTCCCATTTGTCCCTCTTGGAGGATCAGTTTGTCATTGAAGGGCAGCTGAACGGGTCCATGAGCTCCAGGGCAAATGCTCCATGTGCTATTGCCCATGCTGCTCTCAAACACTGCACACTGAATACTTCCACAAAACACTGTATCAGTATCTAGATGTAAAAGCATCCAGGAGACATCCACACTGGACAGTTAATCCAGAGAAGCAGAAGGCATCGGTATAACATGGTTTTTCACTGGCATAAAGCTCTTTGTATGTAGACACTGCTGCTCAGGACTGAAGTCAGTCAGGTAGGCAACACTGTCATGAGATTTTCCATTTGTGGGTGCTTTTAGGAGCTGTAAGAGCTGGGGCAGGATCATGTTACAACAGCAGCCAGGAGTGATCTCATGGCACAAATCCTTCAGAGGGTGTAAATCAAGGCAGGCGGGTTTCCATCAGCTTGGCTGAAAAGTAGGCTAAAAACAAGTATTACTTATAGAAAATTTCAGATGCAAGCTGTGTAACCAGAACCATCCAAAATAGGCTTATGGCTAGAGCTTATTAAATATTTTTGAATGAATGTATTTGAAGTCTTAACTTGAAAATAAAATCATAAGAGCATAAGAGCAAAACTCTATTGCTATAAATCAGCAAGATTCCACTGATTTTTCAATTTACTATATTTGAGTAATCTTAACTATGTATTATCTCACTCAGCTTTAAAACATTGCCAGAACTGCAGGCTTACAGGCTTTGAGGTTTTTTAATGATAGTATTGGTACTCTTGCTTCCATCGTTTTTTTCTTTTTTTTTTCTTTCAAATACAGTGTGCTTTTATTGTTTAATTTAAAGCTATTCAGCCTTCTTCCTGCATTCCAAAGACATTTTGCTTGTAAATCCAACAATTTGGACCCAAAATCACCACCATCTGCTTATTTATAGCATGATCCAGCAGTAAAGGGAATCTCTATTAAGCCCTTAATGGGAATCATGTGATGGTGCAATGAACTTGGTTTTCATTTTTCTGATGGAAGTGATACAGTTTCTTTACTGGCCCCCATTAATATTTAGTGATGTTCTGCAACAACAAGAACATTAAATAACCTTCATTTCAAAACCTATCCCCTTTACCTGATGGTGGCTGTTGCTTTATCAGGTATGTAGTGTGTGTCTGGTCCTGGCCTGCCATTAGGTGTCAGAATGAAATGTCTATCTAGATTTGTTTTTATTCATTCAGTGTCTGAGGGGGAAGGGAAGCTGCTAAGTACGTTGCATTTCAAATATGCTGAGCTATCCTTGATGTGACTCTCAGAAAAAAATCCTTTAACAACAAACCCCAGACCAAAACCCTGCAATACCAGGGTTTCAGTGCTGCAACAAAGCCAAACAGCTGAAGGAAAAATGAAGTCAGTCATTGCTTGTAGAAAGTAGAAATTAAATTGAAGAAACCTGCCTTGCTTCAGTACCAGCACTAAGAAAAGACTCAAGTAGGTTTTGAACTTGCATGAAATTTCTCATAAACTATGATCCTGAGGGACCTTGACAATAAAAAAGCCCTTAGTTCAAAGCAAGTGTGTGGGAAAGAGCAAAGTTGTCAACATCCTACCTTGGGTGAATCACTTTCCCTCTAATGAGAATACATCTCAATGGCAGAGATTTGCAAAGAGAGAATTCTGCAGCTCTCAGTGTTCACTCCTGGCCCTTAGCATGCAGTGTGTGGCAATAAGAGGATTTTACTTTAGAACCTTTTTTATAATCTCATTGTTGCAGTCAAAACTATCCCAACATTCTTTAGCTATCAGAGCTTACTGCACTGCAGAGATAGATACTTTTTTCCTACCTTAGATACCAAAGATACTTTATTGGTCTTCATTGAGATGTATGGCAAGTGCTCCAAGTTCCTAGCACAAAACTGATATATGCCATATTCAACTCACAGATAAAGTTCCTAGAGTTTACTGTTTCAGATTGATACACACAGTTATACTAGAGGGTAAATGAAGAAAAACTAGCTCATTAACATGTGTAGTGGTCACTTTTTAATAGTTATGTGCTGATGTGCCTCACAGATTGGTATTCTGTCCACAAAATTGTTCAAGTCTAGGGTTATGAGACTTTGCCCTGCTTATCCCATTTGCCACTAGGGCTTTATTCCTGCCCAGCACACATGAGCAGGGATTTGTGTGTGGAAATTACAGGTCTACAAAACAAATACCTGCATCTGAACTCTCTGGCTATGTTCTCATTTCAGCCATGGGGAGAAACAGCCATTTCCAGATTTATCTGCTCCTAAGGTAAAAAACTGAACCAGCACAGATGGGTTATGCTGTAGCAACAGCTAGTTTTATCCCTTGACTACGGGAGTGTGCACACACTGGCCCTGAGACACATCCAACCTCAGCCTCTGGCTGAGTTCTGCATCATTTTGAAAAGGAGGGAGCCCACCGGTGGTGCTCTTTGTAGGGCATGTTAAATACAGCTTCTCTTTAGCTCTGTGTAGAATGGCTGGGTATGAAGGCAAATAGCAGAATCTCAGCGGGAATGAGGGGAAAACCAGGCAAATCTGTGCAAAATGAGGGGGAAACCCGGCAAATCTGTGCAAAATGTGGCACATGCTGCTGGAAGAACACACACCTTGCATCACTCAGGTGGTGGGCACTTTACAAAGAGACCATGTATAGACCAGTCTGGGTGAAATCCTGATTCAACTGGAACCAAATGCAAAACATGCAATCCTGAATAAGCTCAGGACTTCAGTCTTTTCCTGAAGAAATGGCACATTCCTAATAAAACTACCACAAAGGAAGCTCTGGGGTGCTCTTTCAAGGAATGTCAAGAACCTTAAGCACATCTCAATAGCTCACTGTGATGTTCATCCCACAGAATGTAACAGGGATCACAGACTGAGGCAAATGAGAGCCTCAGTCCTGGGCTCTCAGAGGGCTGATGAGTTCCAATCCTCCAGTGAGAAAAGAGCTGCAAGCAGCTCTCCCTTCCATCTCTGTAATGCATGGAGAGAAAATAAATCATTATTTTTGCACTACCTCCCAAGGAAAGCAGCAGGTGCTTTTTTATTCAGATGATATTTTTCAAGCCCATCCATAGCGTTCCTGCTCTGGCCACAAATCAGTGGCTGCTTATGAGCATTTTGACAATTCTGCCACATCCAGTAATAGCCAGTGGTGGTGGGCAGCACAAAAGAAAAATGAGGTTGTGTGAATTTGGCCAGCCAGCTAATTCTGAGCTCTGTAACAGTCAGCAGGAAAAACTTTTAGTGGTGTATGTGAATATGAATGTCAAAAATACCTGATCTGTGTGCAAACTGTAGCCTGACACGCAAAAAAATGTATAACCTTTAACTCCATGAAATACCTGTCAGCCAGCTGTGCCAGGGAGGAATCTACATGCAGTGCCTGTGATGTGTTGATTCTCTTTTCAGGTCATCCAGGGTTTGTATCTTTTATTCTAAATGTTAGAAAATGAATTGACTACTACCACAGCACTCATGTAAAAGCAACATATCAGATGTGAGTGATACAGATAACAACACCTTTCATCAAATGATCCCAGGGGTAACATGCATCTTATTCACAATAGTTCCAGCCCTGCAACAAATTCTCATTTAAATCTATACACAAGCTGCTCTGCTGAAATCTAATCATATGTGTAAGCCCTCTCAGAATCAGAGACTAGCACTGAACAAGAATTATGTTTGTCTCTGCTGATAACAAGACTCTGTAGGGGGAAATACAAAGAGAAACCCTGTTAACTCCTTGAATTCTTTGAAAACATTTGAATGTCAGACCGATGTTTTGTCCAAACCAAGAGGACCACGGTCCCACTCTGTCTGAAAGTACTCCAAGATATTTAATGACACAAGATATGCAGGATTTTCTGCATCTGAGAAGATGAATATTCTTCTGGGAAAGTCTGAGCTTTTAAGTGAACTCAACTGTATTGCTAATACTTTAGCAAAGCCAGGAAAAAAACCCATTATACAAATGAGGCATAAGAATGGAAGAAAGAGTGCCTGATGTCCTGAGAGACCCCAATTTTATCCATCATACCCAGTGACCTCAGAGGCAGAAAACTATGTAACATGCCATGATAAAATAACCCCACCTTCCTCCAGAGTGTTTTACTAAATTGCTGGGTTTCAATGTCTGTACAGGTGAATACCAAAGCAAAAGAAAACATTTTATTTTATTAAAGAAGAGTAACTGCTCTTGTAAACATATACAAAATGAAAAAGCTTTCAATCTCATTCTCATATAGCCTGTCAGATAGCACTGGTTGCCAAGTCATGATTGCATCAAAAATATGTGCCTAAAACATGCCACAAATGTGAGAGCAGTCTAAACCGGACTGCATAGTCTGTCCCATCACACAACTGAGATGTGGAGAATTTCACCAATCTAAAATTTTGGTTTTGGTCAACATCTCCTATCAGCGGGAGAGTATAAATTTCAAGAGTTGATTTTAAATGTTAATGCTCTTTATGCTCAGACCTAGCGAATGCTACATGGAGTCAGACACACAGTCCTTCCTTCTTTCCTCTCTACTGGCAATTGTCTCTTGCTGGTATTGCTCCAACAGAAATAGTGAGGAATGATGAAAAGCAAATTTCAGATCTAATTTTCCCCTGAAATTTAGGAAAGTTCCAAACCTGTATCTGGATTCAGATTTGACCCTATGCCAACATTACACCAAAGTAAAACTTGAAGTGGGATTTATATGTTGATTGCTTTGAAAAATTATCACCATGGAGGTCTGCTTGCAATTTCTTTGGCAACAGCTAGCTTTATTAAGCTTCTAAAACCCCATACTTCTAAATATACAAAATAATAAACAAATAATAAAAAAACCTTACTAATGTGCATCCTTTTCCCCTTCCCAAGTGTACCCCTTCCAACAGTTTGCAAGCAGCATGGAAATATCTGTCTGATTGTTCTAACAGGCTATAGTGAAGCAGCAAAAACCCCAGACAGCAAAGCTGAGATGCAGTGTGCCCTTCTGTTCCACTGGCACAGGAGGAGGGGCATTCTTACCAACCTTATAATTCAGTTGAGGTAATACCTCTTAAATACACACCCCCTCCAAGGCAGTCATTTATCAGTGTTATCAGATAACTGCTTATTTGGAGCTGTTAATGACAATACAGTTGTCTGCCAAGAGTACTAAAGCTCCTTCCTTCTGTATGAGTGGAATTCAGCAAATTAAATCTAGAGGAAGAGATCTAACCTCTGATGGTCTTCAGGGGAAACTTTTCCCTGTCTTTCCTAAACCAGTAAAAGAGCCCAAGCTGTGCTATTTGGCAGCTTAACCTCAGAGGAAGTGCAAAGTAAAGAAATCTCTGAAAAACAAGTAAGTTCAAACACATACCACTGCCAAATCCTCTTCACTTGGAATAAGTCTTAGGTAACAAATCCAACCTCTACTTCAGGCTGCATACACTATAAAAAACCACCTCAACCTGATGAGAAAGTCTTGAAACATGAAGTGAAAAACTGTATCAATATTTTACTGGAAGTCTAGACCTATTTTAATGTCACTTAAGTGATTATTTTTAAAATTCGGGATTTTAAAATTTTGGGATTTAGGTGGCGAGAGAATAAATGGAGCAAAATTCAATCTCCCCACCTATGTGGTTGCATTTCAGAAAATTAAACTGTACTATTTTACACTGATGGCTTTATAATCCTGTGTTTCCATGAACTCAGAAGTCTCCTGTGTCATTGGAAGAAAGAACACTTGCTCTTCACTCAGCCAGTGATGTGGACACACTCAGCAAGCTCTCACAGCTGTTAGTGTGGCCCTGCCACGCTGCTGCCCTCTCCATGCAGGTACAGGGCAGACACTCAGCAGCCCTCAGGACAGAGCTGCTGCTCAGCCCAGGCAAGCCCAGCCTGGCCAACAGGAGGAGCCAGAGCTGCCCCCACACCCCTGGCTCATTCAGGCAGTCCCCTCAGCAGTCAGGAGCCAGGCATATGGAGGCCACTCTGGCTCCCCAGTCCTCTTTCCCAGCCTGATACCTTCCCTACAAAGTGTGCCTAATGCTCCAATTACTGAGGAAAGCCATCTGCTAGATGGGCCCCGAACATGCCAGCAGCCCACAAGTCCCAGGGTTGATGGCCAACATGCTGGCTCCATCTTCAACAGCTCTAGCACACACAGTGCAGAACCATGGAATCTGTTCTCCCAGCACCTCTGCTCTCAGGATTATCAGGTCCCCTCCCTTTCTTGCTAGGAAAGATGGGAGCAGCCAAAAGCTGGCAGCAATCCCACCAGAAAGTCCCCAGTGTTCATGGAGGTGGAACTGAACAAATTTGGCAGGTCCATGGAAGCAGAAGTAGATCCTTCCATGTCCACCTTGATGCTGGAAGATCCATTCCTGTCTGCTTTACCCTTGGGAACATCGACCCCAGTCCACTGTACCCAGCAGAGCCTGGTCCTCCCACTGCCCTGTTGTGGCCCTTCCCAATCCAGCATGAGTGCCTTCAGAAGCCTGAGTGCCGCAGAGGATCAGGCCCGCCACATTTTGGTTTTCCATCCTACAAAGTCTTTAAAATTTTTCTGCATTTAATAATCCACATACCATGCCTCACTTTCAGAACAAAATCCTTTTGATTCCTTCCATCCAATTGACAAGGTGAGGAGATCTTTTTCTTAAATATATAATTTAACAAAACCTATATGGAATATGCTCACTTGTTTCAGTGATCTGGAAAATGTGCTTTGTCTATTTTCCAGAGAATGTGCACATTTCAGATTTCCCTTAAGCTTTTGTAATTTTTTCTGATCTTGATGGTTTTACTTTTGTCAGCCTAGCTGATACCAACCAAATGAGAGAAACAATTTGAGGGTGGCTTTTGTCCAGGACGTAGCAGAAAAGAAGACCAGCAATAAAATTCTGGTAACTTCTCATTTCATTGTAGAAACATGTTGTGGAGATTTGCATATTCTATATGTGAAGCAAACAGAGCTAAAATCAGATGATATGGCAAGAAAGGCTTGAAATGCCTTTCAAGACTTCAGATGTAAACAAACCTTTCGTAGGAAGATTGCTCAAAGCACCATTTCAGGCATCTTGCTCAGTAACCTGAGCAATTCTCAGAAATCCCAGAAAGACTGACACACTGAGCAGAGGTTTGTGTGTGAGGTGTGTGCACAATACAGAGAACATGCACATGGCTTATCAGTTTAGCCCACAGATATCCTGATAGAGAAAAGCTGGTTCCTGCAGGGCTCATGGCATGCTGAGAGCTTCTTTCAGCATTTCACCCAAGCCCCGCTCTACATCCATCAGCTGGCCTCAGAGTGCAAGGGAAGATGAGAAATGAATTAGAAAGATACAGCTTGTAATGGCTGAGTCATAACACTAAATGCCTCTAACTCAAGCTAACAGGGTCATTTAGAAGGGATGACTTGCTGTGCATCAGCTGAAGAAGAGCAGAAATTCTGGGTACTTAACATTTTAGAATAATACTCAGACTTTCCCTTCAGCTGCATTTAGTGTCTGAACAAACTCCAGGGCACAAACTCCAGTGCCAATTTAATACAGGCTTCTATTTGCAGAGACTCATTAACGTTGTGCACAACTGCTTCAAAAAAAGGTTAAAGTCTTGGCAGAAAGCAGCAACAGCAACTATTGATTCAACTCTAGAAACTCTCCAGCACTTACACTGAGTCCTACCAGCTGGGGTAACATTGAGGCATTAAGCAGAGTTTTAAGCAGACGCCAAAGCAGAGAGCCACAGCCAGTGGCACAGAGGGGCTGCAGGCATGGGCAGGTCACTGTCCCTGCAGTCACCACAGTGTCCCTTGCTGTGCCAGCCGATGCAGCCTGCAGGGCAAAGCTGCTGCCATCCCAGCTAACTGCTCTCCAGTAAATCAAATCTGCTTCTATACTTTCCTTAACTGCATGCTTTAGTTCTTTAGAAAAAACAGATCTTTAAAAATGAGACACCACCATTCTGTACTAGAATAGCTTATACTAGGCCTTATTCTATACAAGAATACTATGGATTTCTTCTCTTGTAATTCCTTTGGATGCGGGGTTTTGACTGTTTCTCCTTTTGTAGCTACTTGGGCTCATTTAAAAAAATTCCATAAAATATATAGAAAAGCAAGTACTGAAAGTATGTTCTGTTCATTTGTAACATCAGTGGCTTTAGAAATAGCTTGGAAGAAACTCAAGAAAAGCCTTCAATTCAGTTAAAAATTATCCAGAAACGACAAAAAAACCAAAACTGTGGACCTGGAGAAGCACTGGCATTATGCAAGTTTTGATCAGTTACTGGGCTTGATGGCCCAGGCTCACCTTTTATTACCTGCAACTTGTCTTGCTTCACACCCACAGTGTATAATAGAGACCTCCTTGTTATTCCACCAAGATTAAGAGCAGACATTATTTTCTAAGGAGTTACTGAAACAATTTTGAGGATGAGATTTGGTATGAAATGCTTTTTACCTCCCAAAGTTCTCAAAGCACTTTACCATCCAAATGTAGTGCTACAGATGGCTCACACTCTCACTGCTCAGCTGTAACGACAGCAAGAACCATTTAGTTTTTCCCCCTTAAGCCTACATAAATATTTGGAAAAAGAATTGAAGTATACCTCTCTCCATTGAAATGGGAAGGGGAATGTAGGTGGAAAGAATTTAATTACCAGAGTTGAAATTTGACAGGGGGAGTAGATCACACTTTCTGGTGATATAACATTCATCTGCTCTGAGTGCTGCTCTGCATACAGCACACACTGCAAGCAGCATGAAGTACTGCAGTCTGAAATCACTGCCTCTCCTGAACACATTCCTGCAGTAGGAAGACTGGTTGGGAATTAACACAACTTAGCATGCTTGAAATCCTTAATGATCTAAGGGGCATGGGAGGAAAACTAGGGGCCTCAATCCTTCACCTGCAGGGCAGTGAGATGAGAGCCGTGTGCCCTGTCTGCTTCTTGGCCCTGCCATTGCAAAGCCCCAGTGAAACAGCTCCTTACCAGGAGCCATGAAAGCTCAGACATGGAATACCCTGATGCCTGAAGGGCTCTCAGAGGTGCTGAACTGTGTTCTCAAACTAAGGTACAGCTTAGTACCTCATCTCATGCCTGGGGGTACCTAAAAGTGTCACTAAAAATTTCACCAGCTTTATTAATTATGTCCCCCAACCCCAAAAACTCTTAACTGGAAAGACTGGCAGGCAGTGAGTTGGGCTTGCAGAATTATTGTTAGAATAATTGAAGAATAACGATGATGCAAGGGATCTTGAATGATCACTGGGTTTAAGTTCCTGCCCCCAAACAGACTCAACTACACCTTACAGCACTTTTGGTGAAAAATAATTTAAACTGTTCTTAAAGCCTTTTAGTCCTGGTGAGACCACTTACCTAAAGAAGTCTATTTCATCATCCTCACTGTCAGAAAGCATTTCTTCCACTCAAATGCAAATCCTCTTGTCCTGTCCCCTGCAAAAATGCAAATGCACGTACTTAGTGCATTAGTTTGGACTAATGCTTTCTTTAGAAGAGTGGAAAAAGTAGGTGTTTTCTGGTATTACATTTATGGAGAAGGGCAAGAAAAGATGGTATTTGGAAGAGAAAGGTAGGCAGCTGAAGCATCAGGCAAAAATAAAAGTTATTAATGAATGATGTTTTGTTGAGTGAATGAATGCATATTTGATGAGGTTCGTAAGTAACATCCTGCAGGGTCAGCAGGGAAACCCTAATTAGGCAGGATGGCCTTCCTCATTATTAATTAGAGTTATGTGCTTGATTAAAGAGCTACAATTCTTCCTAGTACTGCAGGAGGCCAGCAGGAAGCCTGCAGCATACACTCAACCTGTTTCTGCCTCTCCTGCACACACAGGCACACACCAAGTGTGGCTGTGCAGCCTCTCTTACCCCATTATCCTCCTGCACACAGACACGGGTGTGAGACACCTCCACCTCCCTCCTCTGCCTTCCCAACAGGTGTCCTTATCCTGTGCCTGCTGCAGAAGAAAGCAGGGATGATGTCCTGTTCTAGATGAGGAAAAGGCTCTTGAGCATGCTGTGGTCAGCTGACAAAGGGGGAAAACCAGAGCAGTAGTTGTGTGCAAATTAATAGCTCCCAGCGCTTCGTAACACACGTCTCCAGCAGATGCCACAGGTAATTATGCAACTGAGGGTTGTGCTTCTGGGAGCACTCATAAAATACAGCTTTTATCTTGCTGCTTCCAGCCCATGTCTGGTAATGTATAAATAATGTTAACAGCATCCACCCAGACAGTCAAAGATTGGATGTGCACTGGGTGTATGCATGCCTGGTGAAATACAGATTTTGCTGCAAACCTGAGATATGTTAGAAGAAGCGGAAAAAAAAGGCCCTTAAACACACACCTACTGAGGTGATACCTATAAGTTACAAGAACTCCTTTTTAGATAAGAAAAGCTGGGTATTTAAGGACTTTCTGAGTGTCCCTTTAGGCAAGCAGCCTTCAGACTGATTCAAGATAGGTTATGAATATGGGGTGGCAGCTGCTTGACATGGGTCTGGCTCCACACAGCAAGCTGACAGCTTCATATCCCAGGACACTTCAGCAATGTGACAGCTGGGATAAGCAGGAAACTCACTATGAAGCACTATAGTTAACAGGAGGATCATCTGTCAGTGGGGGCAATATTATTGTAAAGATAGATAGATGCCAGTGAGCTTAGGAAAATAAGAAAGAGACCAAAATTAATTTTTGCTGCACTTGGTTTCCCATACACTCATCTCATTCTTCCACGTGTGCTTTGTACATGTTCCAGCCACACCAAGTTGCTCCACAAATGTGCATAAGCTTATCCTATTTTATTGCCCACAGACCATAGACACAGTCTTGCAACTGAGAATGCACCAAGTGTATTGTAAATCCCATCCAAAAGTATGGTGACAAATTGGAGAAACAAAGAAGTTTTGAGGAAGGCATGAAACAAGACCATGTCTGTGGAGGAGCTAAAACACAACTCTAAAAACATGAACCACTGGTATTTCCCAGAGACAGTCACAATGGAGGGGTGCTACAGCTACTTCTTAGCTTTGCTTTTGTTGTTCAAGCTTGTCAAAATGAGAACAGTACCTGAAGATGGCTTTAGGTGCATTGAAATAAATCACATTGTAGTTTATTGACAAATGTATGCCATGTAGCAGGCTGGCAGTGGCTACAAAACTGAGAGAGATTCGATTATCTATAAATAATTCCTCATTATGTGTCACTGTGAGGAAGTACAGACAGAAACGTGAGCTGAATAGAGGAAGGAGATCAAAGGAGCTGAGCTAAATATTCAAATGCAACAATTTGATAGAGTAAGGGAGCAGAAAATCAAAAAACTACCTAGAGTGATTGCTGATCCTGGGAATTGATGGTGGTCATACATTTTTACTGTTATTTTCCTAATGATAAAAATGCTG
>WBNQ01063919.1:0-31600 GCA_013401375.1 Spizella passerina | reverse complement strand
ATTATTGTAAAGATAGATAGATGCCAGTGAGCTTAGGAAAATAAGAAAGAGACCAAAATTAATTTTTGCTGCACTTGGTTTCCCATACACTCATCTCATTCTTCCACGTGTGCTTTGTACATGTTCCAGCCACACCAAGTTGCTCCACAAATGTGCATAAGCTTATCCTATTTTATTGCCCACAGACCATAGACACAGTCTTGCAACTGAGAATGCACCAAGTGTATTGTAAATCCCATCCAAAAGTATGGTGACAAATTGGAGAAACAAAGAAGTTTTGAGGAAGGCATGAAACAAGACCATGTCTGTGGAGGAGCTAAAACACAACTCTAAAAACATGAACCACTGGTATTTCCCAGAGACAGTCACAATGGAGGGGTGCTACAGCTACTTCTTAGCTTTGCTTTTGTTGTTCAAGCTTGTCAAAATGAGAACAGTACCTGAAGATGGCTTTAGGTGCATTGAAATAAATCACATTGTAGTTTATTGACAAATGTATGCCATGTAGCAGGCTGGCAGTGGCTACAAAACTGAGAGAGATTCGATTATCTATAAATAATTCCTCATTATGTGTCACTGTGAGGAAGTACAGACAGAAACGTGAGCTGAATAGAGGAAGGAGATCAAAGGAGCTGAGCTAAATATTCAAATGCAACAATTTGATAGAGTAAGGGAGCAGAAAATCAAAAAACTACCTAGAGTGATTGCTGATCCTGGGAATTGATGGTGGTCATACATTTTTACTGTTATTTTCCTAATGATAAAAATGCTGGGTTTTAATCTGAAGTTGAAACATTGCAGTGCTTTTCATTTACTTTTTTTTCAATTTTCAGTGGAAAGTTGTTTTGTGATGCAGCTTGTATCACTTTATGTAAAAATACTGAAAAATTTTTGCAGCTCCCTGTTATAAAAAATAAAGCTGTTTTGCCACTGAACAAAGGGAAAAAAATTAAAATGGGAGGTATTTTACCAATGCTTTGTAAATAAAAATGTGCCATTTGGCATATCATCAGTTTGTGTTAGTACAGAGTCAGTGTCACAAACAAGAAAAAACAATCTGACAACGGAAAAAAACCATTCCCAAGCCTCAAAATAAGGAAGAATGTTCATTCTGAAGTAAGATTTACTAAAAAACCCCTCCTCCTTCTGAACTTTCTCTTTCGCATGTATTTCTCTATACTAGAAGAAAAATATACATTTTAACTGCCAGCATTTCATGCCTCAGCAATTCTTAAATTTGGTTGGCTTTCAAAAACAAAGCCATGAGAACTGTAGGAAGAACAGGCTTTAATTATTATTTCACTTTTAACAAAATGCAGTCTATTGTATATCTTAATATCAAATTCCTAAAAAGCACTCACCCCATCACAAAGCTTTCTATAAAATTATTCATAGAATTACATAGGCACTAATATCAATATACTGGGGAGCTTAATTTTATATTGTGGCACAAACACTTTCTAAAATAACTTTCTAAAATAGGTGTTTTACAGCTTCAGACCCATGACCAATACCCAGGTCATTCTATGGCTCTATTTTTTTAGCATAAGTGATTCAGTAATCGAATATCCTAAAGCATGTTGTGAATGATAAGCTTTTAAGGGTGGACTAAATCCAGGGAGAGTTTGTATTCATTCTGGTAAGAACTAGTAAGTGCATCATAACTTTAGAGTACTGAAACCCAAGGAAACCCAAGGAAACCCAAGGAAACCCATGTCATGTCCATCTTCTGCGATTCAGCAGATCAGAGAAAATATTAAGAACCTCCTCCTGGGACTGACATCTGTGGATATGCTTCCTGTAGGGGTGAAGTGAGGGTGCCCCGGTTACTGATTTCTCACTACCAATAGTTTTGGCCCACAGTCTGCCTTTAGCATGGCAGAAATCAGTAGGAACCCGTTGTTTCTTTTAAAACCCTCCCCAGGGAGTGATGGACATTGAAAGGTTCTTGCTGTAGGTCCCAAGAGCCCTCAGTGTCCAGCCCTGCCCTTTTAGGGGTGATCAGCAGCAGCAGAGACCTTTAGCACTGAGCTTCTCTGGGATGCAGCAAGTTCATGAATCCCCAAAATTCAGGAGGAGCAGCAGCTCTGAACCTCACAGGGAGTGCAGTCAAGTGAGAAGCTCTGCTTTTTGCACGCAGGATTTGAATTTCCAGGGCTCCCTGACAGCCCCTAAATTCCTGCAGGAAGCAGTTGCCTGTGTGACGCTGCTCTGCAGGACCTTGGAGAGCAGCCTCTCTCAGGCTGTATTGAGATTAAATAGTAATAGAAAAGGAATCTCTGACAGTGGATACCAGTTTGAGTTAGAAAAGCCCTTGCCAAAATATGCTTTCAGAGCAGACACAGCACATATATTATTGAAAAGCTTTGTTTCTATATAGCATGCCAAGTTGGCAGAAATGCAAATTAGAAGGGATTGCTAGGGAGCTAGTCAAGAAGAAGGAACCAGAGAGGAAGAAATTAATGGTATTTGTCTCTTTTAAAGAATAAATCTTGAGCTAGTTTTCTTTTTTATGACAATCTTACCTTATTCATCTGTCTTTCTAGGTCAGAAAATAGGAATAAATTTTATGTGACACTCTCTTGTAATCCAGTGGTACAAAATGGACTCTCACAGAAAGCTGCAGTATTTTGCTCTGCTCTCCTGGCACACAGGGAGATGCATTTTAGGGCCCTTTGTAGTTTGTGTGCCTGGCAAGATCCCTGTGTCTTTTTGAGAAGGGGAAAAATAAGACAGCACAAAAATGATACAGGAGTAAAACTAGGCAACACAGACTCTACATCAAGGATATTATTTCCCTAGGGAAAACTGGGATGATTTTTCATCCTCTTTGGATTCTGTCATCTTTTTCAAAGTATCTGTTTAACCACAGGACTGACTTGAAGGACAAGCACTAAGGCTATCAGAATGCACTGCAGCAAATTCTCATCCACTGCTGAGAGAATGAGGAGGGGGAAGTAGGGCTGACAGAGCTGGGGTTTAAAAGAAAACAAAAATCCAAACCAATACTTTTATAATAATAAAAAAGGAAAAAGCAAATGAGCAACATCTGATTACTACAGAGAAGTCACTGATTTAGGTGAAAAAAATGTCCAAGAAACTTCACCTGCTATTCTCAAAAGCTTTTGTTCTTATTATTCCTCCTTTCTATACAAGGAGAAATTAAATTAGGCAGCCTTTTCCACCTCATGGAAATAACTTGTAGCTCAGACTTCAAGAGCTGATAATCCTTTCATACTTAAGATGACCACAGCCAGGTATCATTCCTGTGCTTTATTACCATGTATAAGAGCAAATTCTGCAAGACTAAATCCAGGTTACTGGCTCTGGAGAATCAGTGACAGTTGTCTACATGTTCACTCTGTAAGCAGAGTGCAGGAGAGCATTAACATTCTAGGTTAGGTCATGAATAGTAATATATTTCTGCAACATCACACAAAAAGCCTACAGCGTCACCAGAACCTCAATTCAGGTATGCAAGTCTGTCAAAAAAAGAAAAAAAAAAGGCAAAAGATCCAAGCAGTTACCTCCTTTCACCATTGTCCAAGAAGATTCATTTCATGCTGACACAGTTTCACCACAGAAGGTCAGACACATTTTGAGACACAATTAGAGTAAGTTGTTGCACAGGATTCAGATGTATAAGAATAGTTAGGGATATGTTTTCAATAGAATTCTCAGTACATGGCAGCAAGACACGCTGTCAGTACCCTGCCTTTCCACTCTGTGCATCCACAGAAGTGAGATAAATAAATTCCTGGCTCAGGCATGAAATATCTCTTGAATTCATTACTGGCTATGCCTGAAGAGTCTGCCAAGAGGTAAGTATTAGGCTAAAAGTTATAGGAGATACTAAATCCAACAAAGGATTCAGCTTGTGAGACAAGTGCTGTAGTGGCATTGTAGTGATTTGACTTTAGATGAGGCTCTTAAGCAGAACTTTAACACAAAAACCAATTTGCGCATGAAAGAAACAGTCTCTCTTTGCAAAATTTCTTAAAGAAAGCTCTGTCACTGAGGTCATTGATGCCTGACCTCACCATAGCAGGTGTTTATATTACAACAGCTGTATCAGGAGGTTTTTTTTTTTGTTTCAGCAGAAGTCCCTTTAGCTTGTGGTAGTGAGTATCCAGAACTATATACAAAGCTACTTCACATGTCAGTTTGCTTTAAATACTTACAAAATTCTGATTTTAGAAGAAGGGTAACAGGTCACCACACTTAAATAAATAAATTAGCCAAGATAGAAAGCACTGCCTGGTTCCACACTTCCAGAATTGCATAAATTACACAATTCCCATGTCAAATGGAAGGAAGACTTAAAACTGGACTCACAAAATCCCCACTAAAGACCTGGCTGAAACCCAAACACTTATGAATTTCATGGCCTGAGGATTATTCACCCCGTTACACCTTCAATTTTTGACACACGAACAGCAGAGCTCAAGAACATGAGCCAGAAATTTTGGCACTGCTGTGCCAGTTCGTCCTCTCTCCCCAGCTGATCAAGTTCTGCTTGTCTTGATACAGACTGGAGAGAGCAGCTCTCTCTCCCCTGTGCACCTGAAGAGACAGACAGGCAAAATATTAAACAGCTACAGATGCTGAAAGAAAAGCAAGTGTTCGGTCAGCTCTTCAGGGTTTTTTCAAGGCTTTGCTTGTAGGACAAAACTGATGAGAATATCTGACGATTATTCAAAAAAAAATAAAAAAAGGCAAAGAAAATTTGTCTGATAGGAGCACAGCTGAAGCTTAATCTATTTCTGTAGCAAAACAGAGGCAAACTGCTGATAATATGCTAGAGAGGCACAGAAATTTCTGCTAATCTATTAACAGGGGACAAGCTGCTCTGCTGGCACAGTGAGGGCTGACATCCAACTACCAGTCTGACATCCCTTATTGCTCAAATCCCTCACACCCCCTGTTCTGCCTAAGACAGGCACTCATCACTGTTAGTGCTCCCAAATGGCTGACACACCAGAGCAGACCATATCCTATTTCCCTTTTTTCTTTTCAAGCCACAGCACAAAGCTCCTCACTCACAGTCAGAACAGTCAGTGCATGGGGCATGGTTTCATCACAGCAGGAAAAGCTTTTCCCAGCCAGGCTGGCTGAAGGGTTCTGTGGGTGGCAGGAGTTGGTGCCTCCCATCCCTATGACAGCTCAGTAGCTGCCTTGTTTTGTCCTGTTCAAGCAGGCAATGCCACTGAGGTTCACAGCACAGATTCAGCATTCAACAGGGGAAGAGGCACAGCCCTACAAGTTTCTACTGATGGAGTAATAGCATAGCACTGCTCTGCACCAGAGCAGCATCCTTTCCATGGGGAAGCCAAACCCATCTAAAGAAATCTCCTCTTTTTAAACACATCCCACTCAAAGACTAGGCTTAATGGTAAAGTTATTAAGGTGCTGAGATTCCAGGTCACAATGTTCCCTTGGGAAAACACAGAGTTTTATTGCCATTGCCATATCTTCATTCACAATCAAAAGAATAAAAAAGAGAAAGAAAAAGAATTTCTTTCCCTACTACCCTAGACTACCCCATACTGCAGGCATTGAGCCTGTTCCTTCCATCAGCAGCGTATTTCCTCAGTGCTTTTCTAAGTGTGCTGGAAAAAGGGAATTGCAGAAGGGCTCTCTCCTAACCAGGTTTACCAGGTCCAGGGAAACCCATCAAGATGTCTGTCAGTTCCCAACATGCTCCCTGCACTGCAGCTCCTCCAGAGTGAAACAGAACAGCTAGCAGGAAGATCTACACGTTTTCCATGTCATTTTTTAGGCCTACAAGATGCAAAAAAACTTGGTGAGAATCTATCCATGCATCTTTGATAAAGACATAAGCAAGAACACTTTCCAAAGGCCTGTTCTGTCAACACACCACAGGTCATGATGAGAAACGGAGAAAAGGAGAAGCCACAGAAGAGCCAGCTGTCACACAGGCTGGAGGAGCCTTAGTGTGGGGAATAAAGTGGAGGCCCTTGCCCACAAGTTGTCCCCTTTGCTACTTTCATAGGCATACTTTATTAGTGTGCTCCCTAACTGTGTGTCTTAATTAGCAACTCTGCAGAGTACATTAAGGGATCTGTCAGGTCTTCTGCTGTGACTCCACAGCTGTTGAATACAGAACAACCAGGGCACACAGACAGAGCCATGTTCTCCTACAGAAATTAAAGCATGTCAGTGGCTTTTTTCCAGCCTCTTTTGCAGCTGACATCCCCAGTCTAAGTGGTGCCATCTGTTAACTGTGTGGTATACATGTTTTCATGAAGGACACTAAAAGAACTAAACTAAATTCTACTCAAAGCAGCATAATATTGATACTGAAAGGAGACCACTGCAGTGCACTGGCATCTCGTATCCAAGGGACTTCATTTTCAGAGTGACGTCAATGAGCAAGGGGCTGCTATGCAACTGTTGAGCTTGGCAAACCCTTGAAGCATTTCCAGTCTCATCTTTGCATTGTTCCAGTAAGACACTCATCTGTGCTGCCCTTGCTGAACTGCACTCATATTTGATATACTGTTCCACTTTTACAACATGTGCCATGGGAGCACTTGAAAAGAGTAGATGGCCACCAAATTCAAAGCAAGGTCTGCTCTGCAACACTCCTGGGAAAAAGTGAATGGTTATCTCCCCCCATCTGCTCTCCCCTCTCCCACCAAGCTTTCTACTTAACACAATTACATGCAGCATTTGACAACAGAGCTGATAAATTATGTGCTGCTTGAATTGAAAATGTGAAGGATAATAGGGATAAATATCAATGCATTCACAGATGACACAAACACATTTCATCACTTTCAAGGCTTTTTGGTTGTGCTCAGGAACGACTTGCATGAACCAACTCCTGAGTGCATTGTCTTAATTCTCTAGAGGAAAAATGGACTATGCCTAAGACATAGATGACAGACAAGAGTTAAAACAGTGAAACCCCCACAAGTCCCAAAGGGAAAACAGCCCAGCAAGGCAGCAGTAGGGTGCTGCCATCAGAAAAAAAGAAAAAAGACTGTGGGGTTGCAGGACAGGTTTGTGTTTCCATTTTTTTCCCTATCCCTGAACTTCCTGCTTGCAACTTTCTAGTGTCATGTAGGGGAAACATGCACCTAGCAGGGGATAGAAAGAGGTATGGAGAGAACCATAAAGTCCTGAAGCCTCTCAGATGGAAACACACATGCTCTCCTCATGCTTCTCTTGCCCTCTCAACACTGACATGGCTGTCACAGCTCTTGATCTCTCTCTATGTTTTCTGATCTCCTGGAGCACACTGGAGCCTCCCCATGGCCTTGGGGGCTCTGATGTGTGCTCAGGTGTGTTCTGCTGCCAAGCCCTCCCCAGCTTTCCTCAGCTGCAGGAACAGGCTGCACAACTCCTGAAAGAGAAGCTGCTCTTCAGCAGGAGTCACCCAGAGGCAGGAAAACAACTGCAACTCCAGAGAAGCTGCATACATCCTCTATTTTTAACAGGATTCAGTACAGGTTTGCTTTAGGCCATAGACCATGGAGTTATTTCTGGTGCCAGCCCTTGAGGTTTGGTCTGCAAGTGGGAGCACAGGACTGCCTGGCAAGAAACTGCCTCTCAGAATCCTTTTAGGGATGAGAACTGGCTCTGAAAGGAACAACCATCACACAAGTGCTTGATTTCACAAGACACAACTAATCCTGTAGGCAGATTTGCTTTTCACAAGCTGCACTTACTGGGCTGACTCTCCTGAGCAAGGAGGACCCAACTCAGTGTTTGTTAGCGAGGTGCAGCTGCAGGGAGGCACCAGGGGCTGGCACTGAAGAGCACCAGTGGAGAAGCTGTCCCATGGAACCTGCCAGTGGTTATTGTTCAGGGCCCTGCTGTTGGTTGGGCACAGCAGCACCAGAGCCATGCAGCCAGGCTCTGCTCAGCATGGCAGAAATTCATGCCATGAAATTTCCTGCAACTCCAACATATTGCAGGGCAACTGAAGGATAAGGAGGAACTCTGTGCCTTGCTGAACAGCTCAGAGAAATGGCAAGAAAAACCAGAGCTGAGCCAAAAGGTTCCTTTCTCTGCAACTCATGACAAGAAAACATTTTGAGGTCAGGATAAACCAAGCTTTTGCTGTCTAGAGGCAACCAGTTGCCTTCTATAAATGTGTCATTTTCTATTGAGTCCTGTGCAAATTGGAATGAGACAATTCCAGACATCTTAAAAGGAAAAATGGAAACATCAGAAAAAATTATATACTCCTACTAGCTACGTGCTGATCCAAATTAAACCATATTTATGTCTTTGAGAGTGAAAAAAATGTATTATTTGTATCATTTATTTATCACATAAAATACCATGGGGTGTATTTATGGCACAAATTCTTTAATTTTGAATAAATGAAAAATATTCATAGTATTAGAGTTGGAGCTGAGCAGCATAATAAGGCATTAAAGTACACTTTTCACCTGTTGACACCTCTTTTTAAGGCTAGAAATTAAAATGTCGAAAATAGAAAGCATCGATATTCTTGAAGGTTATATCCAAAAGGCTCAGTAACAGGATGTAAGTGGAGAATTAATGTCATAATGAACATAAAAATCTCACATTTTTAGATGAAAAAGCTTGGAAAGCAAATGATGCACATTTGTTCATTATGACTTAATTAGCACAGCCTGATATTAAGGACCAGCAGTAATAGTGAATGCAAATTGAAGACTGCTTGTGGGTATAGCTACACTTACATATATCTGTATATATATCTCTAGAGTAATTGCCAATATGATAAGTGTTGAAATAAAGACTGTTGGAATGATTCTGGGATTTGAGTGAAGGAGTAATATCTCCTTTTTAAGCCTTGCTTCAAAATAACTTTTGCTATTTATTTCTGAGAAAAAATATCTAAACATAAGTTTGATTTAAATCTTTCCTTAAATTTCCAGTTTTTCTTTACTGAGTTAGGGAAAAGAAAGGAGGAGGACATTTTCTGGCACTTTCTGCATTTCTCACTTGTATTATTAAGAAGTGAAAGGCACCTAAGTGTTCACAGGTAGCATGTACAATTAAAAGTTGTTTAATGCAGGGGATAAATTAATTATAGACTATTTGAAGTAGGTGACACCCTGCAGATGTAAAAGCAGCTAATGATCCACACTGACAAGCCTGCAATAAAGCTCTTCCAACCAATGCAGAGGGCAGCAGTGCAAGCCATGTCACCACAAGTGTCATGCCCAGGAGAGCTGCAGCTCAGCTGTGCAGACCAGGACCACCTGCCTGTCCCTCAGCACTTGGGTCTCAGGGCTCCTGAAACTCCCACTGCACATGGCCACCTTCATTTTGACTTTGTTTTTCATATGTAAGCAAGAGAGACTTTTGTATTGCTCACCACTATGTGTTAGGATTATTTAACCCTTATTCAGTAAATACACTGCACAGTGTTTTTCTGATAAAGGTCAAATAGAAATGACAGCAAAGTAAATGACAGAGCAATCCCCCTCTGTTGTTCTGCATTAATATTCTCAGTGCAAATCAGACAGTGCAGAAATAACCACAAAGTGTTAAACAAAGCTCATGCCTATCAAAATCTGAACAGACATTTTTTTCCCAGACCTTACATGCAGCCAGTTACCCGATTCCCCTTGCTGGTGTGCTCTGGATGTTTTGGTACCATTTTAATATTTTACTGGAGCTGACAGTAACCTACTTCAAATGCAAGAGACCCCAGAGAGAGCTATGGTCAGAATGTAGAGAAGTAAAGAGAATTTTTGGCTCTCATGAGTTAAGTGACATAGTCTGGCAGAGAGATGGTGGTAGAACTTCAACAAGGAAGATCAGAACACAATTATGCACGGCCAGAAATGTATTCAGTAATAATCCATCATGCTGTCTCTGGCTGCTTTGCATGCAGAAAGATCATCTGCTTTAATCTTCCCAGTTTCCAGACCCACACAGAGCATCATATATTATGCAAAAAGGTACTCTGGGTGGCACCATCGAGCTCGCCACTGCAGCAGCTCTATTGTTGAAAAAGTTTTTTTGTGTTTCCCACACCCTCCCTCACCAAGTCTATACTAGGCATCCCCGTTCAGAAAAACGTTTTAAAGTGTTTCTGTCTCAAAGGAGAGGTTCTTGCTACTCACTGTTTCTCCTCATATCCTGCAGCCACACAGAAATCCTTGTTCCCTCCTGCTCACACACATGCTCTGTCCATCACTGCCTTTCTCCTGTGCTGCAGAAAAGGAACCAGCAGGATGCAGACCTTTCCATTCCCTCCCACAGGAACAATTTAGTAAATTCACCCTGGATGGCTCTTGGGAGAGGTTTTTTCTGTTTGTTTATTTTTAAATCAATTTCTTCTGGATACAGTGCAAGTGTGGTAGAGAAAAACAGTGTCCTTCAGCAGCATTCAGAGAGTTTTCACCACTAAACACAAAGCATTTTCTGCAAGCAAGTGTCCTGGATAACAGTCTGTGCTAAAAGGAGGGGCCAGAGAAGGACAGTCTGGGCTCATGACAGGCTTCCCTCTCCTCCACACTCCTGCAGCTGCAGAGATCAGGCACACATCCCTGTCTGCTCACAGCAGGCTTGGGGACAGATCCTCACATGGACTAAATGGTCACAGTTCCCTGAGAGTGCAGGGCATTGCACCATGCTGCACCCGGGGAGGAGCTGGCCTCAATTCTTGCTTCTTTTTGTTTGGTGCCACATACATTTATCTGTTACATATTCCTACAATTGCTTGTGAGAGCAGAGTGCAGCTTCCTTTCCTTCCAGACAAGGGGAGAGTTGGACTCTGTGCCTGGCTCCTCGGAGGCTGGGATGATTTCTGTGAGTGCAGAAGGGCTGGGAGCTGCCCCGTGGGTGCTTTGGTGCCCACCTGGGCTGAGTGGCAGAGCCTTGCCAGGGGCTCAGGCTGCCCCCACCTCCTCTGACAAGGCCAGCCTGACTCAGGAGCTGACTTTTCTTCTTGTTGTTGTGCTAGCAGGGAGCTAAAGGCTCCCAAGGGGCTGTTTATAGAAAGTGCTTTTGAATCTCTGCTTCAGCATAGATAGCTCCCATTTAAAACTCAGGATGGACCTTTTATCAAAAGATGTGACAGGCTTTCTTAAGGGTAACTGTCACAGGTGGAGGTATAAAAAGAATAAAAACTCCCTTTTCTGTATTGTTTCAGTTTTTCTGTAATTTTACCAATCATTTAGAGGGTGAGATAATGCCAGCTACATCTGTCTTTGGTGTTTTTAGGTATGTATCATCTTGGAATCTAAGTGCTCAGGCAATATGTGATAACATCCTGAAATACTTCCACCTCCTCAAGCTTCTCTCTCATTTTTCTTTTATTTAATCTCAAATGAGTTCAAGTAACTTCTGATTTTGCATTTATCTAGATCAGAGGTGCAGAAGAAAAATAGACTTCTATAATTTAACAACTGGTAATAGCATTACAAGTAAAATTAAAATCTCTAAATCAGGATGAGTACTGAATTAGGAGCAGGGAATAAATGATCATAATTTTCTGAGTATAAGAAGGTACTTCAAATGATTGCTTTGAAATATTACCATTACTTTTTGTGTGTCTCCTCTGGTCACAGAGGGGAGTATTTCAAAGCCTAGTTGCCCTTAAAATTATACCCAACAATAAATCTACCTGCACATGATGATCAAATGTCAGTGTAAAATCCCTACCAAAAGGGTTATTGTGCCCTCACGTGAAGAACCACTTGACTCCTGAGCAAAAAGAAAAACTAAGAAGCCTCCAGAGCAAATTCACCCCCACCAAAGCCCCAGCACATCAAAATCCCAGCAAATGCTGCTGAGATAAGAATATCCAGTAGAGGTTTAAGGGTCATGGACCCCAAACTGGTGTTTCCAGAGTGCAGAACAGACAGCAGCTTGTGCTTTAACAGAGATGGACATTTCTCTGATACTGCAAAGATGACTGTCATTCAAAAGGAGATCAGAGTCCGCCTCCAAACTTCAATTGTTTCTCCCCAAGGAGACAATCAGACATGAAAACCTCAGGGACAGCGCAATAAATACCCCTCATAATGAGCAGAAAGCCATGCTATTACTAAGAGAATGAAATGCCATAACACATGCAAATTTAAAAATTATAAGGCCAAGGCATGAGCCTTTCCCTTTTTGAAAGGATCTTCCCATTTTTGTTCCCTCAAACACAGGGAAGAACAGTGATTTCCCAACAACACTCCCCTGCGGTAAACTCTGTGTTTGGCTAGCCTGACAGCTCAAGTGGAAAAAAGCCTAAGGTAGACAAAGGGTTACTTCAGTAAACATGTTTGTGTTATACTTGGCTTAATATGGGCAATTTTCTTAATTTTAAGAAAAGAACCATGGATTAAAATAGGTGAGAGTAGTGAAGAAGCCCTTCATTTATGCTCCACCTCACCGTAGTCACTCAAGGCACCCCTCAGTCAGCTCTCACCCCATGGTGCACTCCCTGCCTTTGGTGCTTCACCTCTGCTTGCCTGGGAAAACATTTCCATCACGATATGGAGGAGCACGATGTCAGTGTCAGTAAAAACCCTGGCCAGTGTGGAGCACGTGATGTCATGTCCTGTATCACAGACAGTGAAAAGTACTTGTTACAGCCTCAAGGCTGTTATTTGCTTTCTTTTTTGCTTTTCCATATATTAATGATTTAACTAAGGTATTTCTCCTTTAGAAGGCAGGGCAAGTGACAGCAAAAGAAATCTAAACAATACCTGGAAATTTTAGTAACCTTTGCATCTTTCCAGACAGCAGTACAGGTCACACATATAGAGAAACACCTAAACAAGCAGCAGGAACTGTTGTGTTTAACCAAGTGAAGGACTGGATGCATTATTCTTCTAGCTAGGTCATAAGTATGTGGTATTTTACACCCTATCTGGTACACAGTTGGAGTTTGCTCTCCTCTAGGAAAAGGAGTCAAGTGTCTTGTGTGTCTCGCACTGTTTGCACTGAAGGGGTCAGATGTTAAACCACTCATGCTGGAGCACTGGCTGCTTGAAGTACATTCATTATGGATATCATCTTGCCAGTGGCCAGGGCTTGATAAAGGTCAGTTGACCTTCCTGAGAATACTTCAAGCAGCAGAGGCAGCAAAGAAAAAACAAACCCACACAAATTCACAATTCTTTTAGTAGAGCCATTTGTCAGGAGATACAAAAGAGTTTGTTGGGAGGAAATCCTTCCCCTGCAGAAACTCTCAGGCTCAAAGATCTGGGAAAGCACTGTTCTGGCAAAGGATGGTTGTTTACAAAGCATTACCTACCAGGCAAGGATTGCACGGGGATGTAAGGATGTACATGTGAAATCTAATTACTACCTGGAACAGAGCAAGAACCTGAGGAGAATGCCTGTGTGAGCTGAGCTCTCAATAACAGAAGAGGGGGTGCAGCTTGCTCGTCATTCTGGTGACAAAATCAGTCTTCTCTGCCTACACTTGTCCAGAGCCTGCCAAGATCAATGCAGAGACTCCCACTAACTGGGAGAGGCTGGAACCCGTGGATTCAAATGAGCATTGCACTACAGGAGGTGCATCATTTCATGCTTTGAATGCAATATAAACAGTGAAATAAAAACCACTGACAGAGTTTGGAAACAATTGCTGGTTTTTATGCAGCAGCACTTGCCCATACCTGAAAGCTTCAAGCACTGCTTAGATGCGTTCCTGGTGTCTTTATACTAAGGTGAGTTTAATTCTGTCACTGTGGCATTTGGCTCTTACTGAAGAGCTCACATTTAAAGAGAGGTTCTCAGTATCTGCTGAGAACAATGGGCTTCTTATGAAAGCAGAGATTTTTGCACCAGAAGCCATGCTTTTTTCTGCAAACAAATATTCACGTGCCCATCTGCACAAAAATCCAACCACATTATGGAGGGGGAAGGCAAAGGCATGTACAGCTGTAGCACAACGTACACATGCTGCAACAGACATATAAGAGGAGGGAGAAAACCCCTCAAAGTTTCTGGAAATCTTTCCTGAGCTAGTAAGAGCATTCCCTCCAGCACTGGAGACTGCATGTACAAACCTAGGTAGGCAATAACACAAAGAAGTGTCTAGGAAAAAATCAGGGCATCCAGGAAGACAAGAAACCCAGGAAGCATGAGAGTCTTTCCTGTTTGAAATGTGTCTTGATCATCTCCACCATCTCTCGAGTTCTTTGTTATGGAAAAGCTAAACTACAGTTTGGTCACTGAAGGGTGACAGAGACCCAAATTGTCTTAATAGGAAAACATGCATTGAAACAGAAACAGCAGCAGCAAAAGACTGGTTATTGCTATCATTGTCACACGAAGGTGAGCACTCCTCCAGCACTGGGACAAAATTCTTTGCCAGGAAATCTGTATGAAATCCTCACTGTCTTTTCCTTTTTCATGTATGTTGGTAGAAACTCATCAAAGGTTTCAATTAAAAATCACTTCATTTGGGAGGGCAAAGACTTTAAAACCCTATTCCATTTTGCCTTATCCATTGGGACCAGTTTTCACTCTTTTCCAAACAACAGAGCACAATGGAGCATTTGTGAGTGTAGTGTATCTTTTATAAATAAATCTGACAGCATTAGCGATAAATCCACAGTCCCTTGAGGGTGAGATCAGTGCACAGTTGCATGTTTGTATGACTGTGCACCTTCCATTAGTCTGAAAAAATCAGAACATACTGACATAATGAATAGTTGTGATCAAGGCAGAATAAAGCTCTCCACCCAGTTCCTAAATTTTTCTGTTGCCATTAATCATCTCTGTTTGGAACAGTGTTTCTTGTTTACTAGCAAACAAGTGCCTGCAGACAGGCTGAGTATTTCTCTCCCAGGGCTAGAGCACACTCATACCAGGATTCATACCTGAGCTGCCAGCCAGAGAGATGCTCTTCCCCTTCCCTCTCTCACTAAGTCCATGTGCCTTTTGTACAGCTGTCCTTCCCTGCCACAGAGCAGCAGGGCTCACCCAAGGGCCCTGGCCCAAGGGTCTCCTCTTTCCTTGACACAGGCTTGCATTAATAAGCAGCCCTCCCTGCACTGAGCCAGCACAATTCATCAGCATCCCTGGATGCTGCCAACCCCTGCTCAGGTGCACTGCCAAGGTCACAGCTCTGCCCTGCATCCTGATGGCAGGAGAGCAGAGCAGAGGGCGTTATTCTGCTGAAAGCACTGCATTTGTCACCCTGCTCCTCGCAGGTGTTGTGCTGAAGGTATCCATCTTCCTGCTTGCACTGAGCTGAGCTGATAAACAACACACCTCTGAGAGCTGCAGGAGGACAGGGAAAGGCTAAAACTGAAACAGAGTGCAGCTGATGGTGTAATGGCAGCTCTCTGGCAGATGCCTTTGGAGGTTAATTACCTTTCCAAAGAGTAACGATTCATCTTTTCACCCATACCATAATATCCTGCAATGCTAATTCTCATTCTGGAGACAGGAAAACTAATGACAGAGAAAAGGTTTTATATATATAACTCTGAGGAAAGGATAAATTCGCCATAATGGGGTACTAGACTCCATCAATAAAAACTCCTACCAAAAGATCACAACACAGAGTATTCCCAGAACATAAATATTTTGTAGGATACACCATCATTAGCAAAAGCCATCAAGCTTTTGTTTCAATAAACAGCATCTGCCAGGAGCATCTTCTCTGAAACCAACAATATTAAACAAAATTTGGTCTCTCATTTATTAAATGGGCAGCCTTCTGGGCTCATGTCTCAGGAGTCTTCCAAAAGCTTTAAAAAACAAAGAGACCTTTTGAAAGAGGCTCATCTAATTTGCTGCAAGATTTCCATCTTAAATACTCTAACAGGTGTTATGAAAGTACCAATGTTTTGGATCTGCTGAATGATGCTCCTGAATGCCTCAGCTATACTAAGCAACTGCATACCCACCTTACTGTCTTAGCAATAGAAAGTAACTCTATTTTGTTTGCTGTTCCAGAAAATAAGTAAATGAAGGGAGGAAAATCAGCTCTGAAGGGGCTCAGGTACAAAGGCTTCAGTGTAGGAGCAACTTATCCTATGGATGTCCTAGCTTAGCAGTGGGAATAATGGCCAGCCCTAGCCAGGTCCCTGGGCTTCCACCAGATTCTGCTAGCAGGAGAGAGGGAAAAATCACCTGGAAAAAAATTCTCTTCCACCTTCTCTGTGAGATGCAGAGAAATGAGCAAAGAACAAGTAGAAACCCCAAGGTCATTGCTGATCTTGGTAGGGACTGAACCAGTGATTCCAAAATGCATAGTTCCTTCTCAATTCTGTAACTACTTAATTTCCTACTCATTAAAACACCTGGTTAAAATGCCCATTAGCTTCTCTTCTGCTCATCCTCACCTCAAATATTTTGTGGTGTTAAAAAAATTAAAACGTTAGATAAAAATATTAGCAGCCAAAATAGAATACATCTCATGACAAAATTTCCACAAGTCAAAAATCCATAGGCTGAACACTATCAAGTTTTCCCTGACCTTGTGTTTTTTTGGGCTAGGTTTGTTGTGTCCTCACTGTGCTGCTGCTGTGCTGTACAGCTCCATGGCTAAAGGGAACTTTTAATCATTTTTTATATTTTGTTTGTTTTTAAAGAAAGCTGAAAACCAAAGTCATCCTAAAAACACCTTTGAAATAATTTTGTCAACTAACTCCAGCCATGCTGAAATAGCCACTGCAATACCACAGGCAAAATGCTTTACCTTTTCAGATGCCGGAGTGGCAGAATTGAAATGTCCTCTAACTCATGGCTGAAAATGATAGAAAAATCAATTACAAGGAGGTAATTTTCAGGGTCTCTTGTAGTACTAGTTTCCAGAAAGAAAGACATAGCATGTGGTGGGCAATGCTCTGCCAGCTGTAAAGTTTTATGAAAAAACATTCTCATTAGAAATTTATTTTAAATTAGGATGTTTTATGTAGAAAAGCTGGAAAGACCTGGTGTCATGTCCATTACCTAGATTTTCACAGCGAGCAGATTAAGACCAGACCTGTGCCCTGAAGAAAACTGTGAGGAGCAAGAGGCAAAAAGGCGAAAGCCAAACATTTCAGCAGCAGACCTGTTGATTTTCTCTGCCCCAGGACTGGCTGCTCCCTGTTGGGCCAGCCTCCAGCCTTCACCCCACAGCCTCTCAGAGCTGCTGCTTTTGCACCTTTGTGTGCCAGACCATGACAAACAGAGCCAGCAGTGCACAGAACAAAGCCCAGGCTGCAGGTTTTGCACTGGGACAGCTGCCCCACAGCTCACGTGTCTCTGCAGGGTGTTACACCCCACAGTTCCCTTCCTTGTGCTTGGGGCACCTGCACTGCCCTGCAGGACATTTCTCTCAGCAGTGAAGCTCACCTTGGATGCTCTTTCATAACATTTCAAAATGCTCTGACTTCCCTCATGGACCTGTGAGTCAGTGGGTCTCCTGTCTGAGGCACTGGGAACATCAGGAGAGCCTTCTCCAGCATTAACTCTTTCTGCTTTTGCAAATCCTCCAGAGATAACAAATAGGAGCTTTCATCTGAATCTGTGGATGGATTAGCAAGCAGCAGCTCCCAAATATTTTAAATTCAAGTAATATTAAACTCAGGTTAAGCTCAGTGCTGCAGAAAAGAAATCAATAATGCTTTTCCATGTTGATTTTTCTTTCCTCTCATTTCATTCCTCTCCTACAGCTGCTGCAGGGATACTGACTGCAGTATCTCAGATACTATACTGCAGTTGGCAGCATAACCTTACTTATGACATGCTCAGAACAGATGTTTTTCTTCACATCTACCCTTCCTCTCCTACCTTTGGAGCAGAATAATGAGATACTCTGCAGCTCTGGTTCAGAGCCTGGTTATTAAACAGCCAGGGAAAATGATGCTGGCACAGCAAACAGTATCACTGAATTACTATGAAAGGTGGTGATGAGAAAATACATCTGCTTTGAAGGAGAAAAATGGTCTGTTTTCAGTCAAGAGCTCTTTCCTGTTTAACAGCCCAGCCCATCAGCAAAGTGTTAGCTGGTGTACACAGCAATTTGTAGGCCACACAGAGGGCAGCAGCTCGTGCCTGGAAGCTGTCACACACCTCCCATGGTGGATGTGTCTACCTAAGGACTGTTCACAGGATGAAGAATTTATGAGCTGTGATTATTGGGGATTTGTTGTCTGTTCTTTTTTTTTTTTCCCTGCTTATCTTTAGAGAAATGGAGCAAAATAATATACTTTCCCCTGCAATTTCCTCTGTGCAGGATGTTGATTAAAGCTCTGTCACTCAGAAAGTCTTACCAGACCCTTCCTGTGTGCTCATTCTGTAGAGACACAGCACTGCTTTCCAGAGACACTGGCTAATTGNATTTATTAATTTTATGACATTTTGTGACATAGGAGATTTAAGTTCCTTAAATGAAGGTTCTCCCTAATGGAAGTGGTCATAGCAGAAGCTCCATGATGCTCCTTGACAGAAGCAAGCAGAAGATGGTGGGCTCCTGTTTCCCCACCATAATTACCTAGCAAGGAAAGCCCATGAGCAGAACAACATTACCCTTCCTCTTCCTCACATGCTAGCTGTGTCAAGGAAAGCTGCTCAGTGGTGACANGAATTTATGAGCTGTGATTATTGGGGATTTGTTGTCTGTTCTTTTTTTTTTTCCCCTGCTTATCTTTAGAGAAATGGAGCAAAATAATATACTTTCCCCTGCAATTTCCTCTGTGCAGGATGTTGATTAAAGCTCTGTCACTCAGAAAGTCTTACCAGACCCTTCCTGTGTGCTCATTCTGTAGAGACACAGCACTGCTTTCCAGAGACACTGGCTAATTGCTTTCCTTGGAAGTTTGCTTTGCATGCTATTGAAAACTCCTGCACTGGAGGAAGGGAAAAGCTGACTTGTACAAACCTCTACTTATTAGCCTGAACCCATCAACATTTTGGAAAATCTCCTGTCTCCAAATCAATCACCTGCATAATTTCATTTAAAAACTATTTTAAATAATTTAAAAATAAAACTTAAAAAAATTAAATAATAAAATTTATTAATATTATGACATTTTGTGACATAGGAGATTTAAGTTCCTTAAATGAAGGTTCTCCCTAATGGAAGTGGTCATAGCAGAAGCTCCATGATGCTCCTTGACAGAAGCAAGCAGAAGATGGTGGGCTCCTGTTTCCCCACCATAATTACCTAGCAAGGAAAGCCCATGAGCAGAACAACATTACCCTTCCTCTTCCTCACATGCTAGCTGTGTCAAGGAAAGCTGCTCAGTGGTGACACAGCAAACAGAATGCAGCTTTCAAATTCTCACCCAGCCATGATGGATGGCCACAGACATGGATGTTGTGTTCTGCAGCTTGGGATGGTCTCTGGAGGCTGTCTGGAGCTTCTCAGGCCCCCAGGGCTATCCAGGATGGTAGGAAGTTTTAAACTTGAGGAAATAAGTGAATAAAGTGGAAGACTTTATCCCCACTGTCAGTTGTGCAGCGCCAATACCAAACCCAGAAGGATGTAGCCGTAGGATGCAGACATCAGATGTTGTCTGTGTCTCTCTCTTTTACCTGTTGTGTCTCTATCACTGAACTTCCAAGTCCCTCCTAAGAACATGCACCTTCCCACATGAAAGATGAAACCAGCTCTGATAAGTGACTTCTCAAATGCCACATGGATGTTTGCATCAGCCCCCAAACTATCTTCTTGCTGCATTTCAGCCATGGGCTGAATAACCTAAGCCTGCCTGTATCCTAGACAACAGCTTCAGTGAACTGCAGCTGAAGGCAGGAAAAGGCAGGCAGGGATGAAGCATAACTCAGACCTGTGCCTAACTTAAAATGCATTTGGGCCAGCTCTCCTCAGCCTAAGCCTTATCCAGTGTCTAATCAATCTGGAGCATTTCTTTATTGGTTCATAGATGGGTCTTTTATGCAATCTGCCAAGAACACCAGGCTATGTATCTCAGTTTAAGAGATTATAAATAAATAGAAGTGCCTCTTTCTGCTCTTTCAGACAGGAAAAAAAAATACAGAAGGAAGAGTTAGTACTGCTCTGCAGCAAGTTAGAAGCAAAAAGAAGTACCTCCAAAAGTAATTCCAAACAAAACCCCCAAACTCATTCTTAACACAATAATTCAAAAGAAATTATCCTTTTTTTCTTATCCTCACATCAACCACCAGATCACATGGTTTATTTTGCAAGTTTCTTTTTGTTTTCCTAACATCTCTATACACTGCTACTATGTTTTTCAGATATTCTGATCGTTCTGTATGCAAATAAAAATGTGTGTTTCTATAAGAAGAGATTCTTACATCCAGAGATTTCTTGACTCCAAAATTAAATTTTAAGGAAAATTCTAAGGCATGGAATAGAATTAAAGTAATATGAATTGAAGACATGAAAACAGAATCCCTTCTTAAATACGAACTTCAATTAAAGATGTTCTCAAGGGAAAAAAACAGGGATACAGATTTTTAAAGACTAGATTATTATTTTCCTTCATTTGGAAGGAAAAACTGAGAAAAAAATCCCAGGTCCCCCACAGACTGGGTCATTTGAGCTGGTGCAGTAAAGGAGCCAGGTGTTACTACAGCCACTTTGCAGAGCAACAGTGGAACAGACAATAGACAGACAAAACTCTCCATGAAGGCAAACAGCCAGAAACTAAAGGCAGGTTTCCATCCCTTCCTAGAACCATTAGGAGAAACACACTCTTCACTTGTCCTCTTCTTTGATTATTTTAGAACATGATAGCTTTTCCAGATGCCCATTTCATCATATTTGCCATATTAAATATTCAATTATGTCTCTTTTAATTTTCTTTTCAGTAATGGGCTGTGTTCTGCTGTTTAATAGCATTCTGATTAAGGAACCAACCATTCTCTTGCCTACATTTCATTTCTCACATTCCTTAATCTAGATTTAGGGTGTGTGGGAGTCTAAGTAAGTGCTACCACTCCTTTGATAATCAGCAATTTGTTATCACATTAGGGGTGGCCAAAGTATTCAAGCTAAGAGCTGCTACTAACCTAAATTTAAGCAAAAGGCATATTATTGAATTACAAGGAAGAGACAATGGATAGCTATAAAGGAAAGTAAACAATATAATCTCTTCAAAATCAATTATTAATATTTTGAGGAGTGAGGAAGACAGACCACTTGCAGCTGCCAGAACAGAGGGGGGAGTAACAGATTTACTAAAATACATTTAGACATGAGGAAGAACTACACAGAAAAATGAAGGATGTCAGATGACCTAAGGGGGAAAAAGAAAAATATCCAGTCCCCCATCCTCCTCCTCACACAAAAATCCCTCAAACCCCAGCAACAATAAAACCCAACCAAAAAAACCTCCCAAACACAAAAAATCCTCCAACAACTACCAGAACAATAATCTGGACTCGTGGATTTTCTGCAGAGAAGGTGCAGAGGCAGGACTGGATCTGCCCTAATGTGCTGCTATGTTGAAACCATCTGGGGACCCGAGCCAGCACCAAATCAGCAAAGGGAATTTCTGTGCTTCTGGTTTAGGGGTTTAAATTGCATCAGACTCTGTGTTGTGCTAAACAGCCACTCAGGCTCAGGTGACAGCAAATGCACACCATGTCTGAAATGCTTTTAATATGGCAGTGCCCCTCTGCCAGTGCCAGATTGAAGATCAGAGTTGCTCTGCTTAGTCCATGAAGTTTTTCCTATGGGAAGGAAGGATTCATGGTGATCCATTCTGAGTGCTATTTGCTCATTTTTTATGTGCAGGGTAACATAAAAGGGCACTAAGATTACAAACACAACTGTTATCAGCTCAAATCTCTGCCACAGAACTCAGCCTGTGATCACAAAGGCAGCCCTCAGAGAACCCTTCTGTGACAAGGCACTAAATGCTGTAATGAAGTGGGAGACGGAAATCCTTGACCTTAATGCTCAGATGTAAACACTGCATTTTTTCCTTAATGTCAGAATCAACATTCACATTTGCCCATCCCACGTTTGTCTATCTGCAGGTGCAAAATCATATTAATCTTTGCTCAAAATCTCATGTCATTTTAAATTGAACAATGATCTTAAATAATCAGCTGCCTGCATGAACTGTGCACGACACAGACATCCTTTTTAAATGGAGGTTTTGTGGCAACAGTTCCTCTCCTGCCTTTCCTTCTGACTGTTCACCTGACAAGATCACTTAGCTGAGGCTTTAGGGAAATAGGGCAATGTTTTCATAGAAGCACACACACCTGTCATTTAAAAATCCTGCCATGTGGAGAGAATTGGACTTCAAAATAACACTAAAAGTCAAGTTACGTGACATGCTGCTCCAGGCAAACTTGAATCAGCAGCCAAGCTGGCAATCTCCCAGTGCCACTGCCTTGTTGGTGTGCCCTGGATGGCAGGGGTGCCATGTGTGTGCCCTGGGACAGGGCACTGAGCAGCAAACTGCACAGCTCACATGTGTGTGCCACACACACTCCTCCTCCACTGCAATCTAGTGACTCCCTGAAGCTGTGCAGTTAAACCAGGGCATTTAGGAGAAGTGTGCTCCAAAGTCCCCCCTCTCACTCCTCTGTTTGAGAATGTAAAGCACTGAGGTGTAATTGTTTGTGATGGCACTTCTGGATGATTTAACACTGGATGAGGTAAAACGCACCAAGCTTTTCTGTAGAGGACAAACTGGCTTAGTCTGTAACACACAGCATCACTTTCCTCTCTAATTTCTAGGAACGCATGAGAAACAAAAGGAAAAAAGATTTCAAATCCTTAGCCATTGTGAGTTTATTATGTGGAACAAAGGCAAAACAAAGCCTATGTTGTGCAGGAACGTGAATTAAATGCTCCAGAGAAAGACAAAACCAACTGCCTGTTGTATCCTCCTTCCCTGCAGACTGACTCAGTGCCTGCTGTCCTCTGTGGACAATCAGGCAGCCCCAGTCCCACCTCCATGAGGATCAGCTCTCTCCTCAGTCTGTCATCTCCTCGGTGAATGAATGACAGAGGCTTCAGCAGGAACCACTTGGGGCCATGGATGCTCAAGGATGTAATGAACCTGACAGCAAGCAGCTGCACAGGCTGGAGCCATATATTTTGATAGCACGTAAAACACAGGGTAAATTGCCTGGGATGGCTCATGAGGCATTTTACCAGCCAAAATTTCATTAAGCATCAGAAAGAAAAATAATAAGAAAAAAATTAAGAAAATCAACCACAAACAACCCAAACCAAACAGAAAAGCCAAACTAAAAGAAGAAAACTACCCCAAAAAACCCCCAAATCCCTGCCACCCTGATACCTAGAATAAAATCCACTCTCCACAGATTATTTAAAATTCCTCCAAAATTTTGTCCAGTAACATCAATTTTCCTCCTCCTTCCTCTGGAAAAATCAGCAAGAAAAACACTTTTATCATGAGATGAATTTTTATAACCCGGATTCACAGTAATTATAAAATAGCTTTCCCCAAGTGACTCAAACCTTCCAGGCTAAAGCCTGAATGAGGTGGACACTCACATCTTAAAACCTACTAAGCCAGCCAGTTAGAAATCAATCTGGTACATGGTAGCTAAACAGCATAAAAGAAGGTCTAATCCAAAGCCACTGAATTTTTTTCATGGTTTTAACAGATTTGGGAACAAACTTCTGATTAACGTAAGTCCCCAATCCTGCAATTATACTTTGGCAGAGGTCTGTCTCCACAGCTCCAATGTCAAGCCTGCTGCTGGGTAGTATTTTAGAAGTCTGACTAGGAGTTTGTAACTGAGACAAATCTTTATTGTAATGAAGGGATTAGCAAAGACTTTGTGTGGAAGGGAGAGGGATGTGTGCCCCAGTCCCTCCTTGCCTATCTGTGGAAGGGCAGACTGCACTGCTCTGTTGGGTTGCTTGCAATGAGTTCCAAATGGAATTTCTTTCATTAAGCATCTGATGCCCTTAAAATTGGCAGAAAATTGGAAGTTTCCTTTAATTTATACCTGTTCTATGATTAATGCCTCTGCACACAATCCACATAACTTTATTGGAAATGAACGTGTGAGCATTCCAGAGCAGCAGAACCCCAAATACTGCCACCATCTTCACCCTTACTTCTCACCCTTTCATCTTCCTCCCCCTTACTTCTATTGAACTGGATGAGATTTGAGAAAGGTACATGTCCAGTTCAAAGCATTCTGTCTTGAGAGGTCTTTTGGTATGGAGTCCCTAAAAATTGAGTTATTCTTACAATTTTACTCTCTATTTTTGGTACATGCATGTCTCTGTAAGAGGCTAGAATGGTACTTGTGGTATTAATCTCTTAATTTTCAAAAATGCAGTGCTGAGCATGGGAGAGCATTCCTCTTTGCTTCTTTGACTCCATATGGAAGCTTCTCCAGAGGACTCAAATATGCCATGCCAGATGGATTTATTTCAGCAATGGACCCTTGCCATAAACTGTCTGTCAGTGTAAGCCCTGAAAAGCCCCGAACTGAGCTGTTGTGAGTGAGGGGTCTTCATCTGTTATTTTTGTTGATCCATAGATAACTATTACCCCAAATAGGCAATGTTGAATTGTCCAAAAGGTTAATGTTACTCATTATATTTCAGGTCTACTTTACAGATGATTTCCAGATAATTGATAAAAGTGATGAGATTGTTACAAGTCTCTTGAAACTCCCTTCTCTCAAAAAATTCACCCTAAATTTTTCAGTCTTTGCCATCCACATTTGATCCTACTTCTCTTTTGATCTTAAATACTGGCACCAATTGTTAGAAGATAATTCTTTTTTGCAGCTTTTCTGTGAAAGGAGCAACTTTTGTCTTTGTTAGCCAGGCTGACAGAAATGCCTCTAGACTGGTTTTAATTTGCTTAATTACATAACTTGTCTGGATTTTATAGCATGGCTTTGGGGGAATAGAGAGTCTGGGGAAAAACCCAGAGTGGACTGCAGGTGTGAAAACTCTCATTGACCACTGGTGTATCTTATCCCTGCACTGTATCTCCTGGCAGTCCCTCTTCCTTCTGGCTCCTTTTATCTCTTGTACATGAGCCTGGAGCAGCACTGCCAATTAGTGGAGATTAGCAGATCTTCTAACCCATAGGTTTCAGCAAAAGAAAGAAAAAAATTAGATATATGTAAATCAACCAAGTGTTAGCAGCCAGCCTGCACTTTCTTTTTCACATCTTATTGTGCACCATAAATAACCACCTATACTCACATTCTGCTGCTCAGCAACAACTTGCAACTCACTGTGGTCTTGCAGCCAGCTGTGTCAATACCTTTGTGCAATTCTCCAAGTGAGATGTCCAAATACCCATTTTGAAAGCCTCCATCACCCTTCCCTCTCCTCTTGACACCCTCATTGTCCCCCTCACCTCCTGGTGCATTGTGCATACACAGATCTGCCTCCTTTCACAGATCTTCACATGAGCCCTTGACAAACTAATCAGTGCCTTGTCCTCTCTGCACAAGTGGCTGTCAACAAAGCAGACGGTGCTGTCCCTTACAACACCTTGTCTCTCACATCTCCCTCTCTGCCTGTGTCCTGCAGTTTTCTGACAGGAGCTGCTGCGTGGCTTTATATAGATTTAACAGTATTGAAGAGAACAGACAATGCCCAGGACATTGCTTATCTGGTCACAGAGATAGTTGCAAGTAGATGAGTGAACAGAAATGCATCAAAACTAAATCCTGAAAAACTCTGAGGATGATTAAATAGTCTGTTGGCATGGGAAAATGTCCCCTTGGAAACAGATTTGTGAAGACTGGAGAGTGCCCATGGTCCCTACTCAGGCAGGTTTGACTTGTACAAGAGGGAAGTGTCACCCTTCCCTGAAATAGTCTGTCATTTTCTAACTGAACCTTGGAAATCTGGAAATCACAAAAGCATCTAAAGCATCTAAATGGCCTTGTGGTTTCTATGAATTTCTCTTGCTTTCCCCCATATCTCCCAAACAGAATGAGAACAGAGAAATGAAAACAAAACCATAAATTATTCCAACAGCTAAACTTTCCCTTTCCTGGTATTGTTATTTCCAATACACCCCAAACTCCAGTTCCCAGTTTTAAACTTTTAAAATGGAATTTATTAATGAGAGATTTCATTTGGAAGAGTCATTCCAATTAATACTAGCAAATATCAGCAGTTCACCTCACCCTTCCTCCCCATCTTGATCTGTTGTTGTCATGGTTTGGGCCTGGCACAAAGCCAGTGCCCCCATGAGAATACACCTTCTCTGGTGTCTGCTGTGAGATTTTGACCAGGAACAGACAAAGCAGGCTCCCACTTGAAAAAAAAGAAAGTTTATTAACTAAACTACAAAGAACAATTACTAAACTACACACAAAAGGAAAAAAAAGAAAACACAAGGAAAATGAAAACCTCACAAAAAACACTCCCTCCTCCTCGCCCCTACATTCCCAATACAATGCATCTTCCAAAATCACCAATTCTGGGTCCAGCACCACCCTTTAGAATGCTCAACTTTCAGTTCCTCAAGAGGAGAGGGAGTCCTTCCATGTGTCGTGGTGGCCTTTTCCGTCCTTGTTCCGGTGCTCTCACCACCGAACAAGAATCAGGGCTGCTTCCAGGGTTGTCTTTTTAAGGATGAGTTGTCCAGTTCCAGAAAAAGCACAGTCTCTCACCAAAGGGACATCTGTCCCCCCCATATTTTATATACCCCCTGGGGCCGAGGGGTACCCACACTGTATCTTCTTTGGCTCTGGGACATTTCTCCCCCTGGACTCAGTCTCTGTATCACACGGAAACACGGCTCTGTCCATGGCTACACAAAAGAGTCCAGCATAAAATGCCACTCCATCTTCTCCATTTTTCCCACATCTCTCACTCTCTCTCTCTCGCTGGTCCAGACCTTCATCACTCGTCTAGGAAGGGTTAATGTTCTGTGAAGTTTTCATTGTCCAAGAAGGGTTAAAAACTCCTCCAAGCGGCTGGATTCCTGGCTGCCCCCCCCCCCCATCTCCTCAGCCGGGCTGCCTGCTGCCGGCACATATTTACTAACTTTCAAGGTAACAGGCTGCACTCTCTCTCTCTGTCTGTCTCAAAGGGGGGGGGGGGAACAGGCTGCCCATTGCTTCCCGGCATTTCTTTACTTCTTCCTCCCACCCTTGGGGGAGGCCAGGCCTACCTCTCCCAGGCCAGGCCGCATGGCTTTTCCCCTCCCCCCGCCCAGCGAGCAACTGGGCCGGGGGAGAGACCCAACTCCTTCCCGCCGGAAATCCAAAGAGAAAGTGCCAGGGGGAGAGCCCTGCTTTTACCCTGTGTTTTCAGAGGTGGATCCCATGCCCACTGGCTGGGCCAGATGGCAATATTCAAATCTGAGCACTCATTGGCCCTATCTACAGCATCCCAGAAATCCTGTTTCCGGGTCAAAGCATGACAGTTGTGTAACAGACACTTGGACTTCAGTGGAAACTGTTGGAAAAAGAAATTAGGAGTTCCTTTGATGCAGAATACTTAATCAAAGCCCCCACATGAAGTCCTCACAGAATCACAGAGAACACTGAGTTGAAAAAAAACCTCTCCATTGAGACCACCCACTCTACATCAGCCAGCACCAGCTTGTTACACTGGTATCAGACATCAGAGCCATCAAAGAACTGTGTAGGAAAAATTCATTGCTAATACTCAGCTTGGGCTGATGAATCAATATCTGTGATAAGATCAGTGTCATCCATGAATGAGATTTCTACTGTGGCAAGCATTAACAAGAAGCTGAGAAATGGTGCTGTGAGCTCAGCGTGTCACTGAAACACCCACAGCACATCACTGAGTGAGGAAGAGCAGACTTCACCTTTTTTTCCATGTGAATTTGGATGCAAGAGGAGCTATTCCATGTACAAAGCAAACATCCATTTAATGTGCAGATTTTGTTACAGCCTCACTGCCTATATAGACAGGGCTTCAGCTCTCTTTCCTTGCTCAGGGTTTCTGGCCATGGCATTTCTGAGCTTCCTGATCCTGGAGGACACTAATATATCCAACCAGGGTGAACTGGGACCCAGCCTGTTGATCTAATGACTGTGGTCCTCAGGGTTATTGCCAGACACAGACAAAGGCTTTTCAGCAAACTAAGCAAAAATAAACTTTGGAGCGACAAAACTGGGATAGAGAGCCAGAAACAGCCCTCGAAAGTCTGGGAGACTGCTCGTGACCAGAGAAAAATGAGGTGCAATGGCAAGCCCTGCCTGTGGAAAGGTTTCTCTGCTATTAATATATACCAGTGGCTGCTGTCCCACATTTCAGCTCCTCCCTTAATAGCAGCAAAAACCTTACTTTATGGGGCTCCAGGTCACCTTTTTCTCCTTCTAACTAACAAGGTGCTGCCCTAGAATATCAGTTGATTTTGGCTATGCATAGGGCCAATCACCCTGGTGCTGCTTTTTCTGGAAGCAGCCTTCTGTTTGGGACTTTGAGAAGGGAGTAAAAAATGAAAGCTGAGGACAGGCTGCAAAACTTTTCAGTCATACTTGAAGTCTTAGCTCCTTTTCCTCTCCAGCTCAGCTAAAGCTGTGGAGTAGGTACAACACAAGACACCCAAGTTCTTGAGGAATGATCCCACTCAACAAGAAAGGCAAGAAGGAAACCCCCAAACTGTAGGCCTGTCAGTCTCACTTCAGTGCTTGGTAAAGTTATGGAGAGGATGATTCTGGGAGGTATTGAAAAACACCTGAAAGACAATTCAGCTATAGGTCACAGCCAGCATGGTTCATGAGAGGAAAGTCCTGCTGATCAAACCTGATTTCCTTAATGACAGCGTCACCCATCTGGTTGACCAAGGGAAACCAGCTGGTGTCATCTTCTTGGATTTCAGTGAAGCTTTCAATATTGTCTCTCACAGGACCCTCCTGGACAGAATGTCCTGAGCTGGATAAACACATTATGGGCTGACAATGACTTCAAATTGGAGGCCTGTCACCAGGTGAGTTCCACAGGATTCCATTTTAGGCCCTGTGCCCTTCAGCATCTTCATAAATGACTTGGATGCAGGACTGGGAAGGGTACTGAGCAAGTTTGCAGAGGATACAAGACTGGGAGGAATCTTTGACTCCTCAAAGGCAGAGAAGCCCTGCAGAGCAACTTTGACAAGTTAGAGCACTGGGCAATCACCAATCATATGAATTCCAACAATGGACAGTGCTGGATTCTGCAGCTGGGGTGGGATAACCCTGGATGTACGGACAGACTGGGGACTGAGGTGCTGGAAAGGAGCACTGCAGAAAGGGACCTAGCTGATGGAAAGTTGAACATGATTCAGCAGTGCCTGGCAGCCAGGAGGGCAAACATGTCCTAGGGAGCAGCAGGGTAGGTATTAGAAAAATGATCTGCACCCAGAGAGTGGCTGGGCACTTAAAAGGCTTCCCAGGGCAGTGGTCACAGGACCAAGCCTGACACAGTTCAAGAAGTGTTTAGAGAACACTCTCAGGGACATGGGGTGACTCTTGAGCATGGTGTTGTGCAGGGCCAGGAGTTGGACTTGATCATTCTCGTGGGTCCCTTCCAACTCAGCATATTCTGTGGTTCTGTAATAATTCTTGAGTGCAATGAGATGAGTTTATCAGAGTAGCTATTGCTAATCAGGGAGGGCAGTGGAGGGTCTTTCCCATGGATAGCAGTGCTTTCTCTACAAATACGATACTCCTCCTCTGCAACCCATTTCTTCAGCCCAATTTTTCCCATACCTATACCCCCTCCTGCCCTTTCTGTTGTCTCTGAGAGTCTTGACACTGACTTATACAAGCAGATTTCACTTCACTCTTTCAGCAATTCCTGCAGTTCAAGAGGTTTGAAAGTCAGCCACAGTGTTAGACAGGAACAAATGCAAATGCCTAGGGCCAGACCTGTTTAGATTTCAGCAAAAATATAAATCACCTCTGATTCTGTTTTTATTTGCTGCCTTAAGCTAGTCATTAAAACATTGAAAACAATCTGGGTGCAATCATTTTCTTCTGATCCAGCTCCTTTCCCCCGTAATCAGCACTCCAGGAGAACATATGGGCTTCCTCTGTCACTTGGCCTCTGATTTACACCACAGTAAATCTCCTGGAGCCAACAGAATTCCCCAGGAGCCACACTTGGCCTCACTGCATGTGAGCAACTGCTGAAATTAAATGAGCACCTGTGTCACAAAGAAGTTGCCTTGTAGGACTGTTCCTCGAGGTGGGGAGGATGCGCCAGTGATGGGAGGGTGCAAACAGCTCCACCCCACAGCCCCAGGGCACTGATGGCTGGGAGAGCTGACAATCCACTCCCCTGAGCAGCTCCTTACAGTCTCAAGAGGCCAGCAAAAACCTGAACACATCTGATCTGGGAGAAGGAACTTCAGGAGACTCTTTCGATTTTCAAGTGTGTGTCTGTTTGGATAGGGAAGGTTAAAGTTTCTCACAGGATCTTAAGCAAGGAAGAAATTATCAGGAGACCAACAAAGCCAGAGAGCTTTGCAGAACTGCACTGTGGGTTTAAAATGCAGGTTAGAGCTGTCCCCAAGAAGAGCTTTCTCATCTAGTGGCGATAATTCAGGTTTCAACTGCACAGTCAATCAGTTCAAATAGTTTCTGGCTAGGATTTCTGCTAAGCTCTTTCTAATTCGGAGTCAATTCCTACTCTACTCTGCTTTCCTGTTACAACAGGTTTATTTCTACTCCTACTGTTGGCAGACCCCAGCCAGATAAAAGAAGCTAACAGGGTACAACCTTTCTCCCATCATCTGCATTCCCCATGCTACAATCACTCAAGTTTTAGAGAAGTTGCATTTAGAGTTTTCTCTTGTCAAAACTTGTAGAGAAAAAAAAAATCACCATGTTCTCCACTTGTAAAATGTGTACAGAGGTAGTGTGAATATTACACTGCACAGCATTTCCATATCAATCAGCTCCACTCAGAAACAAAATATTGTCTGAAGATGATACCTACAACTTTCTATCACTGATCCTTGCATTTTTAAACCTGCCAGGATAAAAGAACAACAGCTTCGTAGAACTGCTTATGTCTAATCAGGTGAAAGGAAGTTCATGAAGCCTGAAATTTACTTTGACTGTGACAACAGAAAAACAAATCCTAGGGAAACAGAGCAAACCTAGAGACTTTTTGTGATAACTAGAAATTAAAATCTGGGATGTTTCCCCTTATTCCCACTTATTGGTTGGATGAATATATACCTTGCTTATCCCATGGCTGTTGGATCTGTGCAAGTGCCCAGGGGAAACAGAACTACCTGATCCTTGTTGCAGGAGTTACCAGAACTTAGATCTTAGTCTTGTATGTGTACAAAATTCATACACTCATGGTCTCAAGCAGCAGGACAGAAACAAGGATATAAAATAACTCTCAGCATCCTGTGACCAACAGCAGGATGAGCTCAGGGAATCTCTCACTGACCCTTGGAGTGTGCTGAGGGTTTGGCATGGGAACTGGACACATCCCAACAGATCCTATGCCTCAGAAGAAAGCAGGGTGAGAAGACAGCCACCAGCCATCTTCCCAGTTGGGCTCTTCCAGATGCATGACCTTGCTGTCCAGGGCAGTAAGAGGCTGCTCTTTATGGTAACCCTTCAAATTGTGTCTTACACAGCTCTTCACAGCTCCCCACCTCATCAAATCAGGCTTGTGGCACTCTCAGGTGGATCAGAAAGTTGAGAAACTACAATCACAAGCTTACAGGCAGTAAAACCATGCACATTATTCAAGGCTGAATTTCAGGATTAGGCATCTGTCATGGTTTGACACTGG